>PVIW01003776.1:0-54377 GCA_004026585.1 Noctilio leporinus
CCAAGCCTGTAATACTTGTTTTCTCTAGTTTTGCCCATTGCTAGGCACTTGGGTGACATTCTGTACCCGACCTGTCATTCCTGTTCT
The DNA here is from genome assembly GCA_004026585.1 of Noctilio leporinus. Lineage (NCBI taxonomy): Eukaryota > Metazoa > Chordata > Mammalia > Chiroptera > Noctilionidae > Noctilio > Noctilio leporinus. Next base: position 88 of record PVIW01003776.1, read on the forward strand.
GCTCATGCCTGTCTAATCGCCTCCTCTCGTAGATGAGGGAAGGAGCTGGCTCCACTGTCTGTGTGACCCTGGACATGGATCTTCGAGTCTCCTAGCTTCAGTTTGCTTGTTTGTAAAATGAGGAGGATGATAAAGGGCTCAGACATGATAAGGGAGTTGTATGAGCCCTGTACTACTTTACATGACTTACAACAGTCCAACAAGAAAGGAATCATTGTTAGTCCGATTTGACAGGTGAGGAAATGAGCCCTAAAGGACAAATAACTTGCTCAAGGTCAACTAGGAAGTGGTGGAGGCAGGATTTGAACTGGGAATTCTGGCTCCAGAGCTCTTGCTCTTGTCTGCTTCTCAGGGTTCTGAGGGTCTCCTGAGAGGAAGGGTATGAAGGGGCTCTGCAAAATTTAACGTACTATAGAAATGCCCGGTGAGGTCACCTTCTCTTGGAGAATTTGAACCTAACAGCCATGGCTGTGCTGTGTACACCGCATTTCTTGAGCACCATGTAAGTGGCAGGCCTGTGACAACACTTTACATCCAGCACTTTATTAAATCTGCTGTGAGGTGGAAATTATAACCTTTACCTCACAGATAAGGAAACTGATGCTGAGAAGGAAGGTAGCAGCTTAGCCAAGACTGTGCAGTAAACTGGGATGTGAACCCAGGACTCTGACTCCAGAGCCCAAATTCTTACCTGCGAGAAAGTGCCAATCCCCACATTACTAAATATTAGCAGATGAGTGAGAATATTCTGCACAGACCACCTGCCCTCTACAAGGAATGTAGGCTGGGGTCAGAGTAAGGGTGACTGGGGCCTGACATAACCCAGGAAGACTCTGTAGAGGAGGTAGGCTACCCATTGAGGTTGGGGAGGTGGGCAGGACTGACCAACCCCTGGTCCAGAGAAGGTTTTGTGGGGGCTGAGCTCAGAGTGCAGCGAGGGTGCAGACAGGCCAAGGGCTCACTTTGGGATGCAGGTGGGGCTACAAGAGTCACTTATGTGGATAGAAAATGCTCAGCCCCAGCCCCAGGCTCCAATGTTCCTCCAGTGTGGTTTGTTCTCACATCAGCTGGTTGCCCTGTCTCTGTGAAGGAGTTGCATGTTGGCTCATAGTTCAGTGTCACTGTTTTTTCAATTTGGTGTCCAACCCAATAATCGGGATGAGTTGTGGCTTTTCCCCTCAGCCCACATTCAGTTCTATTGACTTGCCCTTCCTCGTTATTCAGCTAGTAATTCTTTTCATGAGCTTCCATTGATTTCCATGTTGAAATATTACCCAATGCCCTTTTTAACGCGAATCCTATTTCATGTGTCCTCACATCAGGTGAGACTGTTTTCATTTAGACTGTTTCATTATAAAAACATCAGTACCTCCCTGGGAACGGCCTGTGTGCCCTCCTCCCGGGGATGCTTGTTTATCTCTCCACACTGTTTTTGCATTTTAGCATGCCACACACTTCATTGCTGGTAGCCGGACCTGGCATAGCAGACCAGAGGGAGTTACCTAAACCAAGAAGGTTTGTGTTTATCTAGCTAAGAGTTAGGCTGTATTTATGTTTGCTGTAGTTGTGTTATCAGAGGCTAAAATTTTCTTCCATGCCCTTGTTTCTGTTGCCCCTGTCATCCTGGGCTTTTCTTAAATAGGGTCTGAGGCTGCAGCTCTTTTTGCTGTGGGAGCCCTGCGGAAGTGGCGGCGAAGTGTGGGGAAGGGGACACAGTCTACAGCCTAGTGAGTAACGGTCAGTCTTTCATATTTCAAAATGGTTATCACCCACCCCTGCCCCCGCTGGAAGAAGAAGGGGGATGTGTGTGGATTTTTATCTTGTCTTCACATTGAGAATCTGGGTGGACTCCAGGAGGTAAAACTCACAAAAGTGTGGGGGTGCCCCTGAGATCTGGTCTCTAGGGGTTTTTCAGCTCATAAGCTAGACTACACTGAACCCCAGCAATTCACTTTAAAGTGTTCCTACAAAGGCTGGGCTTCTGGTCCTGGTAAGCTGGGGAACTAGGTTTCTGCTTGTCTTTCCAGTTTTCAGGGCACAAGTTTGTCGGTGACCTCAAGTCCCTGATGGACTGAAGATTGTTAAATTTCAGTTTGATCAGCTTTTATTACTTAATTTATTTTTTATTGGTAATGCTGTTATATTTGTCCCAATTTCTTTTTTCTTTGTTCCCGTCTGCCCAGTACCCATCTCCCTCCAGCAATCTCACCCCTCTTAGTTCATGTCCATGGGTCATGCATGTGAGTTCTTTGGCTTTACCTTTTCCTGTACTATTCTCAACATCTCCCTATCTATTCTTCACCCACCAACTATGCTTCTTAGTCCCTGTGCCTTTGCTTCCATTCTTCCCCTTCCCCTCCCAGCTGAAACCCTTCCAGATGTTCCCCAGATCTTTGATTCTGTCCCCTCTCTGATTGTCTGCTTAGCTTGTTTTAATTTTTTAAAAGATTTTATTTATTTTTAGAGAGAGAGTGGAAGGGAGAGAGGCAGAGAGGGAGAGAAACATGGTTGCCTTTCACCTGCCTCCAGCTACAGACCTGGCTGGAGACCTGGCTTGCAACCTGGTTATGTGCCCTGGCTGGGAATTGTTTTTATTTTTTAGATTCTGTTGTTGACATTTGTGAGTTTATTGTCTGTGTTCATAATTTTGACCCTCTCTTTCTTAAGTAAGACCCTTTACTATTTCATGTAATAATGACTTTAGTTTTACCTTGTCTAAGAAGCATTTTATCTGCCCTTCCATTTTGAATGATAGTTTTGCTGGATAGAGTGATCTTGGTTGTAGGTCTTTGCTTTTCATGACTTTGAATACTTTTTGCCAGGCCCTTCTTGCCTGCAAAGTTTCTTTTGAGAAATCAGCTGATAGTCATATAGGAACCCCTTTGTAGGCAATTCTCTGTTTTTTTCTCTCTTGCTGCTTTTAAGATTCTCTCTTTATCTTTAACCTTTGGCATTTTAATTATTATGCATCTTGGTGTGGTCCTTTTTGGGTCTAACTTGTTTGGAATTTTGTGCTTCCTGGACTTGTATGTCTATTTCCTTCACCAAATTAGGGACAAATTTCCTTCATTATTTTTTCACATAAGTTCAATTTCTTGCTCTTCCTCTTCTCCTTCTGGCACTCCTATGCTTCAGATATTGGCATGTTTTAAGTCACCTCTCCTGGGTTTGTTGGTTTGTTTAAATGCTTGTTTCCTCTTTCTGTACTGGTTGATCGTTTTTTCTTCCTTATGTTCCAAATCATTGATTTGAACTTTGGTTTCCTTCCCTTCACCCTTGGTTTTATGTGGATTTTTTTGTTTGTTTCACATTGCTTTGTTAGGAACTGCTAGTCTGCTTGGCAAGGCCCAGCTAGCAGAAACGGGTGTTTGGCAAGGCCAGCCCAGGTGCCAGGTGGACTCGGAACAGACACTGTGTATAGGGAGTCAGCCCAGTGTGTTTACCCCGTAGCCCACGAAGCATGGAAAGCAGAGAGTGCCGTGCTTTGTTCCCTGTGGCTAGCTTAGCTTCTTGGTTTCAGTTGAGCAGGTGCCAGTAATACCTGCATAGAGGCTTAGTGTGATTAATTAACGGGACTTGTGGCTTGGGCGATCCTCCCGACCCCAACTTTGTCTCTTCTCTTTTTCTTGCGTCCTCTGCCGTCCAAACCCGGTGCGTAATCCAGAGACGGCTGGTCCGTCACATTGCTTAACCTTCACTTATTTCTTTTTGCATTTGCTGTATTTAAGCATACCTGTCAAGCCTGTGAGCAGCTTAATCATCAGTGTTTTGAATTCTGCATCTGTTAGTTTGGCTATCTTCTTGGATGTTGGGTTGGCTATCTCTTTGTCCCGCAGTTCTCCCACTGGCACCTCTTTTGAGCCATATTTCTTTGTTTCCTCAGCTTGACAGCTTTCTGTATTTGCCTCTGTGTCTTAGATAGTTCTGTCGCACTTGTTATGTGGTAAGGGGCGGAGCCTTGAGAATTTGTCTGTGTGGGGCAACTGGTTTCATCATGTTTTGGCTCTGTTTGGGGGGGATGGGTCTGAGAAGGAACAATGCCACTTGCCCATCGAGACCAGCAGTTTCTTCCTCGACCCCAACCCACAATGGTTTTCACAGACAGATGCAATGTGGCCCTATTTTTCCCAGTGCTGGAACCGTGGGCTTCACGGTCTGGTCCTGGGATTATTTCCCAGGCTTAGGTATATGACTATGTGTTTTGCCATAGCCCCAGTTCCCATGTCACTGCCACAACTTTGGTTCTATAGATTAGTGAGAGACATGTTGTTTAATCTCCACATGTTTAGAGATGTTTTCTCTCTGTTGTTGATTTCCAAATGATTTCAGCATGGTTAGAGAACACACTCTGAATATTTCAATTTTGGAAAACTTATACTGAGTTTTGTTTTATGGTCCATATGGTCAAGGTATGCTCTATCTCTTGGTGAATATTCCTTGAATTATCCAATTGGGTGGTGTGTTCCGAATGTCAGATCCTGATATTGGTTATATTGTTTAGATCTCCTATAGCTTTGCTCTATAATATCATTTCATTTTTTGTTTGTAACTGCTATGTCTTTGCTGAGATTTTCTATTTTTCACTTATCTCAAGAGAATTTATAATTGATTTTTGAAGCATTTTAAGCAGGCTGCTTTAAAATCGTTGTCAAATGATTCTAGCATCTGATCCTCTTAGCGTCTGGCATCCATTGAATGTCTTTGCTTATTTAAATTATAATTGTCTTGGTTCTTGGTGTGATGGATACTTTTTTATTGCATTCTGAACATGTCATCTGTTTGGGCAGTCTGGGCCCTTCTTAAGATTTTATTTTAGCAGCCAATCACTCTGTTGGGCTTAGCACATGGGCTCTTGGCTGACTGCTGTGGACTGTGGTCCCATCTAGTGGCAACTGAGTTATCAGCCTTTGTGCTGCTGTTCTGGTCTGCTTGGTTTGTCTGGTATGGCTGTGGTTCCCAGGCCCTTCTACAGTTGTCCAAGAGGGTATCAGGGGCTTCACTACATCTGCTGGTGGGCTGGGGTGGGGCTGCCATTGGGGCTTTCTGGCTGTCCTGGGGCCTCCAGCAGGGGAGTAGAGTCTTAAGCTCATGGGTACAAAGTTTCCTGAACTGGAGCATTTGTGACTGGGTCCCATTTTCTAGTTTTGCTCATTCACCCCAACCCTAGAAATGTTTTAACATGGCTTACAAAAATAAATGTTGCACTTTCAGTTTTTAAAATAACTCAGTGATATTCGCAACAGGCTCCTCATTCCAAATCTGAGAACATATCAGCACACACGAACCCCATGGCTCAGGAGGGCCCGAGAGCAGGGGTGTCAAAGGCCTCATTGCTGGCTATGAGAAGCAGGGACTTCATGTGTTGACATGGGAACATGTCTAATTGGCCACCTTATGATGTCTGGGTATGCAAGTTTCAATAAGGGAGGTTTCCTTACTTCAGTTATTTAACCTCTCTCTACCTCAGTGAAGGGCTTTGGAGCCTAAACTTGATGGAGACCTCTACTCACCCACTTACTAGCTGCTGGGATTAGTCACATACCTTTGTGTCTCTGGGTCTCAGCTTCCTCATCTATGCAATGAGAGTGGTGAGAGTCCTCACCTCACAGCTTCCCTAACATGACATTAAATGCTGAGAGCAGCCAGGGGTGTTGGGCTGATTCCACTCAGTAACCATCAGCAATGATCTTGATGATTTTAGGGTAATGGATATGTTTTTCTTAATAGCGATAGTGAGATAATAATGAAGATTCTGTTAGTATTAATAACATTATTCTTAGAAAACAGGACTTGATTAGGCCAGCCTAAATCTGAACCCTGACTCCAGTACTTACTCACAGGGTGAGCTACTTAACCTTTCAAAGCCTCAGTTTCCTCATCTGTAAAATGGGGAGAGTGATAAAAACTTAACTGGTAGACAAGTCATGCAAAGGACTTGACATTGGCTCAGAATGTAGTAAATGCTCAATAAATGTTGGCTACACACACACCATAGCTGGGCATTAGACTAACAGCACTTCCTAAGATCCTTGCATCCCTATGATTTCATGGTGGCAAAGGTGGGCAGAATTGCTGCCTGAGAATTTTAGTGCCTGTTTTCTAAAAGGTAGAAGATGCTGCCTGGGAGCTCCAGAAAACCCCCTCAGCCTACCAATCTGCAGTGAGAACGGATTTCAGGACCTTTCCTGGGTGCAGTTTTGATGGGGGAGGGACAGAGACAGAAGGTGCCAGAAGGGTGAGGAGAAAGTTCTAATATCCAGCTCTGCCCACCTGCTCTCAGCATGTTGCTCAGATTGCTGGGGACCTCGTTCAGGTTTATCAGTGAGCCCTAGGGGGTGCATTAGTCAGGTAGGGTTGCCGTAACAGCACACCACAGATGGGGGTGGGTGCTAACAATGCAGACATGTATTAAAGGAGGGTAGAAGTCCAAGATCAAGGTGCCAGCAGAATTGGTTTTCTCAAGGGCTCCCTTCTTGGGTCTCAGGTGCCTGCCTTCTCGCTGTGCGCATGTTCTTCAAGGCCCCATCATAAATACAGCCCCGCTGGAGATTAGGGCTTCAACAGATGAATTTGAGAGGACACAATTCAGTCCATAGCAGAGGGTTGCAACTTCCAGAGAAGGCCTATGGGATCCCCTGAGCCTTGGGAAGGGTCCAGTATGACCCTGTCTTGCTCTAACTTCTTCCCACTTCTCCCCTTTATCTCTGAGTGTCTGGTGCAGGTCTCTCATTTCACCCAGGGAAAATGAGGCTTAGAGAAGGGCAGTGATCTGTCCCAGGCCACACAGAAAGTAGGAAACAGCCTTAGGAGGGTGGTAAAGCCTCCTACACTGGTCTGAGGCTGTCCCTGAAGCCAGTGGTCAGGACTGCTGGCTGGCAGGTAGTTGGCACTGGGCCATGGGACCTTGGGGACTTGGTGTCAGTGCCAAGAGGGCCTCGGTGCCAAGTGGCTGCTTTTTTCTCAGGTCTGGCTTTTATTTCTCTCTTAGTGATTTCAATTTCAGGGGCTGTTTGTCTGTGTTTTTGTTCTTTCAACTTTCGTTGTGCCTTCTCTCTGGGTAATCTGAGGTGTGCAGGCAGCTAACTACAATGTGCACATTCAAATGAAATGCAATAAAAGATAACTGAATGTATGTCTTTCCTGTCTGAGCAGTGGATTGATTTCTCTGGTACATCCTATTTCTTCTCTGCTCCCTCTGCTTTTGCTCTGTTTCCTTCCCCTCCTCAGAAACTCTGGGATTTGAGTGGCCAGTGGCCTCTGCAGACACACAGATGATCCTAACTTCACAGCTCGAGTCCCCACGATCAATAGGTGATGTTTCTGGGGCTGAGGGGCGGGAACTGCTGGTGCCCACGTGGGCCTGGGAGAGCAGCCAGTCCCTGGTGGGGAGAGGACTGCTCAGGGACAGCCAGGGTGGGGTCAGACAGGCCCCAGACAGTTCTATTTAGAAAGAAAGATCCAACCTGGGCTACAGCTGACATGGTATAGCAAAGATCACACAGTGTTGTAGTCACTGAGATTTGGGTTTTAGTCCCAATGCTGTCCCTTACCAGCTGTGTGGTTTGAATGTCACTTATCTGAGTCAGTTTTCTCATTTCTATATTAAGACTAACAGCCCTGGCTGTTGGCTCAGTGGAAACGTGCCACCTGTGAACCCAAAGGTTGCTGGTTCGATTCCCAGTCAGGGTACATAACCAGGTTGCAAGCCAGGTCTCCAGCCAGGTTCCCAGCTGGAGGCAGGTGAAAGGCAACCATACACTGATGTTTCTCTCCCTCTCTATCTCCTTCCCTTCCACCCTCACTAAAAATAATAACATTTTAAAAATCTTTAAAAAACAAAAGTAATAAAAACATCTCACTTCATGGGGTTGCGCAAGAAAGCTTACAGAGAACAAAGTGGGGTAATAATGACATCTATTTTCTGAGGGATTGAGACAAAGGACAGTAAGCCCTGATCAATGCCAGCCATTATTGGTGCCATCATTGTTATTATTATCACACCTCCCCACCACAGGGGAATAATCTTTATCATCATCATCAGCAGTAGTATTATTATTGCCATCATTATCATTGTCATAATCATTATTATTATAGCTTTCATCATTGCATTCATAATATCACCATTATCATCATTGTTGTCATAGTAGTTATTGTTGCCATCATTGTCATCCCAGCTGTCATCATCATTGTCATAGTCATCATCATTGTCATCCTCATTGTTGCTGTCATTGTCATCATCATAACCATTGTCATAGTTGTCACCATCCCAGCCAGCCCTCATGATCATCACCCTGGTCCACCCTGTGATGTTGGTATGATTATCATTCCTGGGTTACAGGTGAAGCCAGGGCACAGGGAGGAGAAGAAACATGTCTAATAGCTCAGAGCAACTTAATAAATGAACTAGGATGTCAACCCAGACTGTCTTGTTTAGAGCAAATGCCTTTGCCCCAGTGACGACGGCATGAGGTCAGCTGTTCCTTGGATGCCTCCACGTGCCACAGTACATCTACACAGGACTGTCTCCAAAGCTACAAAGCGTCTGCTCTTCTCCAACCTCCTGGGGACCACTGCTAGCTGAAGGCCTGCTGTGTGCCCCCACATCTGTGGGCTCATTGAACCTGCAGCTTTCCCTGGAGGTAAGTCTCATCGGGTCTTTTGTTTTCACAGACAAGGAACATGAGATGTAGAATGGGCGCATAATTAATGACAATCCCAGGCTTGGCTGAAGACAGAATAGGATAACACAGAGCATGTGTAAAGGAAAAGGCACCATCATGTGTTGTGGAAGGGAGACTGAGGCTAGAAACAGATAAGTGGGTGGTCTTGAGCCTCAAGCCCTGAGAGGTCAGGGCTCTCCACTGTTGGCTTCCCTAGGGTGACTCTGAGGGCAGGAGGGCAGACTCAGGAAGGCCCAGCTGGGAGCTTAGGCCAGCTTCCCCTCCATTTCTGCCTGCCAACCACACCCTTCTCCATCACAGGCAATTTTCCAGGGGGAAAAATGACTTCCCAGTGTTGCCCAAAACTCACCTCTTTAAGTTAAGTACTTAACAGAGCTCTCATAGTGGAATGTGTTTTGTTTAATACCTTGATCTCTTATCTGCTGAAAAAAGAAATCTGTCAAATTTCTTGAAACCAACTGTCAAAGTAAAGTATTTTAGGGGAGACAGATCTGTTATTTTGATGGCAAAATTCATTTGATTTGATCCTTTAATCCAGTTTCCTCGCAAAATCTGGAGCTGAAATCTGAAAGCCTGTTCACCCTAAATGGTTTCTTCCCACTCCTCCTTCAGCCTCCTGTCCTGTGCCCTGTCCTCTGTCTCTTAGAAAATTACACGGCTGGGAATCGCAGCTGGCAGTATGATAGCCATTTGTTTTTTCACAGCAATTTTTAGGGGGGAGACGGCACAAAGCCTTGCTGCTCAGGATCTGTTGGGGGAGGAATAGAGGTACTGGCCATCAAGGGGGATGACAGCATAGGTGGTGGAGGATTTGACACACCTGACATCTGTGTGGCAGGATGGAGAGGCAAGGGGACATCTAGGGGAATAAAGATGCCTCATTCTCCCAAAGAATGTTTTCCTCCAATTTCTAGTCTCCGCCATGCATCCTTTGTCCATCTCCCATATGTATCCACCTGTCTGAACCTTATCCTGCACTCAGACCCAGCACTTCACAGTTTACAAATCATTTTTGCACACACCATAATCATTTATTTATTCACCGCTCTGTTTTTTGTCCCTCCCTTCTTTGTATTATTTCTACTGTGGTAATTAGGCACCATTATGGGTTGTGTACTCTGTGACACTTGGGAGCTGCCAAGACTAACAAGACATAAAACTCTCACCTCCAGGACTGTAGGGGCAGATGGGCATGGATCAATGGCCAATACCCTATGTGGTGAGGCTTAAGGCAGATGTGTTACGGGAGCGTAAGAGGCCCTTCTATTAGTTAAGTTGTGCTGGGCAGCATGTAACCGAACACTCAAAAATACTGGCTCAAACAATTTAAACATGAACTGTTTTCACATAGCTAGATGTCTGGAGGGAGGTAGTTGCATCTTGGTCAAATGCTCAGAGATGGTAACAAAGACCCAGGCCTTTTCTCCTCTTTCCCATCTTTGGGTGAGTTGGTTTTTGTCATTAGCGTATTGCCTCATGGTTGCAGAATGGCTGCTGCTGCTCCAAATGTCACAGCTCAGCATTTTAGCCTAGAAAAAAAAAGTAGAGTGAGGCAGAAGAAATATTTCCTGAGCCCACTCCCTCCACCAGCAGATTTTCCCTCACACCTCAATGGTTAGTTCCAGGTCACATGCCCACCCCTGAAACTATCTGTGGAGGAGGCTGGCTTCACCCCAGAGCTGGGAGGCCCAGCAGGTCTGAGCCTATTGCTGCAGAGCAAACCCAGGGCTATGCAAGTGAAGGAGGGTGGGGTGGCCGCTGGGTGGGCAGCCACCTTCTCATCAGCGCTTGTGGCTCAGTGTCCTGGGCAGGGTGGGGTCTGAGGTGATGGCCAAGCCAGGGCCCTGGGGGTAGAAAGCCCTGACCTGATCCTCTGCCCCCTGCAGGCTGTATGATCTGGAAGACCTGCTCACAGCACAGCAGAGTGGGGACCCTGGCAGCTCCTGCTGAATGGATAGTTGCGAGGGTGACATGAGTCATGCCAGTAGGCACCGGGCAGGGGGTGTTAATGGCTGTTGGCTGTTGCAGCCATGACCCCATCTGAAAAACAGGCCCTTGGGTGACAATACCTGGAGTATCTGCCCACACATGTGATCACATCCTACAAGCACTGGCACCCATCACTGGCACTCACTCACTTCACCCTCACCACCCCTGTGAGGAGGGGCTGATCTCACCCCCACTCTGCAGCTGAGGACACTGAGGCTCAGGGAGGCAACCCAGGTGGAGGGAGGGCAGACGGGGCTCTAGGATTGTCAGATTCCAGCTGCCCTGCTCCGACCCGCTGCAGGGCCTGGGTGGAGCCGCCCAGGCAGGTGCTCTGGTGACCCGTCCCTGCCCTGCTGACCGCCACCTGGGTCCAGGTGGGGGCTGGGGCTGACCCCTCTCCTGTGCCTGCTCTCTGCCCCTCCTGCAGCTCCAGGGACCCTGAACCAGCCTGCAGCGTGGAAAGATTTGCTCACCGCCCCAGCTACCCTTCCTTCTCCACGTTGATGAATAAATAATGTAATTAACACTATAGTTTTACTGCAATATGTAAAAACCAGTTCCAACAATTGTACATTTGCAGGTATATTACAGTTTAATGACGGCATGTGAAGCTCCCTGCTGGCGCTGTACTGTGTACAAATTGTGAAAGGAAACATGTGAGCCGGTCCTATTGGTGGAGGGGCCTTGGCTGTCACAGCAGCCAGCTCCCCAGACCTGCAGCCACCCCCACCATTTCCAGCCTTTCTGGCTTCCCAAAGAGAGGGGTGCTAGGGGAGGAGGTGCATGGGGTAGATGCTAGGTTTAATGTCCCCATTTTACAGATGGTAAATTGAGGACCGTTCAGCCAACCAATTTCTCACCCAAGAGTTTTCTGAGTGCTCACTGTTCCAGGCCCTGTTCTTGGCATGGGATGGGCACTGTGAAGGACCTAACATGGGCAGAGTACATTGCTAATTTTTAAAGGTTGTAACATTCATTATTCACCTTTGCTTTAACATCTTATTGTAACATTTGGTGAGTGTAGCCTTCCGTGACTGTGAAATGCCTCCCCTTCTCCCCACACCAGCAGCCAGTCCCCCCAACCTGAGTCTCTCCAAGGTTCCAAGTCAACCTCTTCTTCTCTGGTAAATTCTGCCCAAACCATCTAAGGCCCCTCCCTTCTCCCAGGCCCACTTCTGACTTTCTGAGTTTACGGCTGCCACAAAGTGTTATTAGCCATGACAGTGACAATTAGGATCATTATGTTAGGTGAGAGATTAAGTGCCCACAGTGAACCATGGCTTTTAGAGCTGAGATGGCCACCACTCACCCCAGCTGTGCCTGATGATGACCAGTCACAAAGTGACTCTGCCCCTCTCCGGCAGTACTGCCCTGTGTCATTGGGACCCCTGTAAGAGGCTCACCCAGGCCTGGGGCCCTTGGCTGCGTGTGTTCCTGGCTCCCCACCTCCCTTCTCTCCTCTGAGCCTCCTGCTCTCTCCCCTCCCTGCTCCCAGGACAGAAGCTCACCGTTTATCTCTGAGGGTCTCTCCAGCGGGTAGTGTCTCACTCTGGTTCCAAACCCTGATGGTTTCAGTCCTTGTTAAGGTCCAGAGCCCCAGGCTTGGTGTAGGGAGGCAGTGTGGTTAGGCCTCTGGCTTTAGCTAACCCTGGTTTCGAGTCTGAACTCTGCCATCTTCTCACTATGAGACCTTGTGGAAGTTACTTAACTTCTCTAAGCTCAGTCCCTCTTGTATTATGAGCTGAAGAAAATAAAGGTGTCTGCTTTATGGGCTGGAGGCCAGACTTAGATGCGGTAATACATGGGACCTATGAGTGAAGGATTCTGTTATTAGTACTTTACATACTGTCAGGGCTGGTGATGACTTTGGTCCAGGGTCCCCTGGGATGCCATTCCTCCTACGCCCCTGGCCCCTGGAGGAGGAAACAGGCAATAATCTCAGATCTCACAGACCTTGGTTCAGATTCAGCCTCTAGCATTCACAGTGTGACCTGGGCAAGTGGCTTAATGCCTCTGAGCCTCGTCAGTTTTCCTTCTGTCATGCTGACCCCACAGGGTGACTGAGGTTCCCGTGGGGACACCTCAGCAGGAGGCAGATTCCTAGGCTCACATGACACTTACAGACAGCACTCGGGGTAGGACTCTGGGCAAACCCAGGGCCACTCTGTGCCTGGAATCCTTACCTATAACATGGTGACTGTGACAGTCCCTGTTGCGTAGGGCATTGTGGGAACTCTACGCCCTAATGCGTTTTAAATACCTGGTATACCATGAGCCCTAACTACATGTTAGCTGGCATTGTTACCATTATTGTTATTGTTATTACTATTATTCAGCTTGCAGGCAAATACCCATGTCTTATCCTGGCCCAGGGTCCAGGCATAGCAAAAGCTGGCACTTGATGGAGCAGGAAGAGCAGAAACTGCCTGGATTTGGGGCCCACCTCCAATGCTTCTGAGCTGTTTGATCTCAGACAAGTTTCTAAACCTCTCTGAGCTTTAGTATCTTCCTCTGTGAAATGGGAGGATAACAGCAGGGCCTCCTGCAGAGGACTGTTGAAATAAGTAATAAGTAAGTGGACCAGTGCATGTGAAGGGCTCCGCATAGTGCCTGGCACCCAGGGCCGGCTTTTGTTATTCTAGGCCCGTGGCATTTACGAGTTTCTAAAAATCTCCCTTCCTGCCACCACTGCACTTAGAGATGAAGAAACTGAGGCCAAGAGACTAAATTAAATGTCTGAGAACAGACAGTAGATGGCCATGCTAAATCATGCGGGACAGGTGATTAGAGAACAAAACAGTCTATAATAAAGGGCTAATTGGGCAGAACAGATGCCAAGTGCACCGGGGCTGGAGAGGAGGGAGAGAAGGGCCGCCTGGGGTGAGGACGGCCCCGGCCCAGGTACCTCGTTAGTAACACTAATCTTTCCCCTTAATGTGCCTGATGCCTCCTTTTGGTGAGGCTTGGGAAAGTGCAAACATTAATATAAAAGAGTCCATTTTACTTTCTTCATTCTCTTTTCTTCTCACAGACAAGTGCATTTCCATAACTCATTTCACATTAGTATGCCTCTCAGGTTATGTTAGGATATGACAAAACACCAACAGTCCCTCAAAATAAACAATCTTTGGAGAGGCTTCCTCTAAGGAGATTTGGGGTGAAGTCGTATGAAGTTTTAAGATACATAATGTCTAGTATTCATGGAGTGAATAACCCTCACACCCCTGTCTGCTCAGCCTTCACATCACCTCAGATCCGGAATCCTCTCCTGGCCCCCAGGCCCCCACCCTGGCCCCACCACCATCATACCAGGGCGGTGCAGCAGCCTCCTGCCTGGTCCCGCCTCTGCCCTGGCCCCGCTGCTGCCACTCTCTCTGTAGCAGCCAGGTGACCCTGTCAGACTCAGGGAGGAGCCTTCCCTGCTCTGCTTCTTGCCTGGGGCTCCTGCCTCACTGGGGGAGCGGGAGGGCAGTTTAAGCTGATGGTGGCCCCAGCCCTGAAACCTCCTGCTACACCCCCAGCCCACCCCACCTCATCCCTCTCTCCAGCCCCCCAGGCTCCTTCCTGGACCTGGACCCTCAGTATGTTCCTGCCTGGAGGCCCCGCTCCACATCTGCCCCACTCCCTCCCTCCCTCCCCTCATTCAGCTCTTCATCTCGGTGTCACCTGATCTGACAGGCCTTCCCTGACCCCCTATTTACAACTGTGACCCCCAAAGTCCTCCATTACCCTCCCCTGCTTCCTTTTCCTCCTGCTCATATCCCAACCTTCACACTCTGTGCTCAGCCACCAACACTCCTGGGTCTCCTCTTTCCAGAATCAGGGTTTCTCTCTGTTGCCTGCCTGTTGGGGACAGTGCCTGCCCATAGCAGGCTCTGAGTGGACATTTGCTGAAGAAGTGAATGCCTGGCGTGCTGGCTATGTTCCACTTGTAGGATGCAGCCTAAATGAGATATTGTCCCCTTACTTCTCATGTCACCTTGAAGCGGGTTCTAGCACTGCCATGGCCTGGCATAGGACCTAGCCTGGCCTCTCGCAGCTGACGAGGGGTGAGGTCGGCATCCCCAGCTGCTCTGTCAGAGGCCAGCGCTGGGCTCTGAGAGCTGCCCCACAGGGCTCTCATGCAGGTGTGACATGTTCCGGAGTGTTCCAGAAAGGGCATGACTGTAGTGATGTGTGAGGTGACCTCAGGGCACTGCTGTCAGCAGCAGACTCTTGTGAATTGGATGGGAGAGATGGTATCTCAGTGAAACTTCATTTTCATTCACTCCTTTGGATTGTCAGCTGTAGGCTGGTCGTTAACAGAGTGGCATGGACACCAGGAGACCAGGAGATGCTCTGACAGCCCCCTTCCTGCCCCTCCTGGCCCTTCAGCAGCCCTGATCAGGCCCAGAGGCCCCTAAGTTCCGTGAGCCATTGCTGGACCTGAGACTGACCTCTCACCCCAGCTTATTTCTTTTTGACTCAAGTACATGGAGGATTTTTCTGTTCTTTGTCAACAGACCTGACTCAGATACCAAGGAGATCTGTTTATTTTTAAAAATTGATTTCTTAAAAAAAACCATTCTTTTCAGTGATGACTGACTCTGTCTCTTCCAGAGAGGCCTCATCAAACGAGAGGAGCAAGGCTTCTGCAAAACTACGTGGAAATTAAACCTGCAATCTGGGCGCACACTTGTCTGACAAGTGATAATTAACTGCCGACAATATAATTTCAGCTTGGACGGCCAACATGTTTTTCATTAAAAAGTAATCAAAGATCCTTGCGTTGGGGAGTCTGGTCTCCTCCGCACAACTCAGCCCCTCTGCTGGCAGCTTCAGAGCTGCTCCCTGACAGGTAGGGTTTGGGCCCAGAGACCCTAGGATGAGATGGGCCCCCTGGGCCCCACAGACTCTGGGAAAATTCCCAGGAGGGGGCTCACTGAGAGTCCATCCTGTCTTCCTGGGACCAGAGCAGGGACTTGGCACAGACTACAGCATCAGGGAGGGGTGGGGAACTGTCATATCTGCAGCCCCTCCCTGCCTCAGGTCCTATAGGGGTCCTAGCCCCTCCTTCACCCAACAGAAAGGTAATTGAGGTTCAGAGAGGTGGTGTCACTTGCTCAAGGCTGCACCACTGGTAAAATGTGAACTCTGGCCCCCACCCCACCTCCATCTCACTTTCTCTAATGAACCCAGGTTCTGTGCTCCCGTTTCCTCATCTGCAGAACAGGGATAACACTAGTCCTCTCCTTATGAGGTGGTTGGGGGATGAAATAAGCTGATACAGCTCTTAGAACAGTGCCTGCCCCATAGCCAGTCCTCAGTACATGTTGGTGATGATGATTATTATTATCAATGTTATATTTCCTATAGGCTGGATGTTTGTGTCTCTCCCTACCAGGTTCAGATGTTGGAACTCCACCATCTGCACAATGTGACAATATTAGGAGGTGAGGCGTTTGAGGTGATTAGGTCATGGGGGTGGAGCCCTCATGAGTGGGATTAGTGCCCATAGGAGACCCCTGCAGAGCTCCCCTTCCCTTCCTGCCACGTGGGGACAGACAGACTATAACCATCTATGAACCAGGACAGGACACTTCACCAGACACTTGGTTTGTTCACATCTTGACAGACTCCTCAATCTCCAGAACTTCGAGAAATTTTTGTTGTTTTTAACCTTTCCCAGATGAGAAGAGTCTGCTATAACAACCCCAAAGGACTAAGACAATATTAATAATATCAACAACATGCTGATATTTATTATCCAGCAAACTTCTTTCTTTCAACCTGCAGACCAGTACTCTGCCCCTAAAATCATCTCTATAAATTTTGAGCAGGATACATAAAATTAAAACCACAATTAGGCAATACTGTAGTGAATATACAAAACACCAAGAAATAAAGATTTTTTAAAAGTAGCCAGATAGACAGGCAGCAGAGTCCTGGCCACATTAGAGGCCAGAGAGCCTGAGTTGGTGCCTAATGAAATGAGCAAAGTAGAACTCAAGACCCAGCTAAGTTATTCAAAAGTGAGAGAGAAAGAAAGACATTTTTATGTAAAGACATACCCACAGGGTCTTGTTAAAAGAATGAATAAAAAAGTCACTAGCTAGGTGGCCACTGAACTGAGAAGAATGAGGATCAAACCAGCAATAGAGAGCAAAGACATGGGTAAATCTGGGGTCCACCCCCCTAAATAAACCCAGCACCCCCAGCCATATTAATCACAGCCCTGCAGGGATGTAAGGGGAAGCAGGACGCACAGCCTCCTGACTGGAAAGGAAGATGGGAGGAAACACTAGCTTCCTCCTGCTGTTTGAGGGCAGGAGTGGGGGTTATTGATTTACTTTAGATTGTGTGAAGCTGGGTGTGCTTATTATGATCTTAAGCCCAAACAATTAAAGAAGAGAACAGAATGTGGAATTTCCAAACCAGTAGAGAGAGGAGAGGGAATAAGCAAAACCTGATCAATAGGAATGGGTGGCAGGCATTGAGCCAACAGAAAGAGAGAGAGCACAAAAAAGCAAAGTAAACAGTAAAATCCTTGCAATCAAAAGCACCAAGAATGAAGGTGGAATCCTGATTCTGCCTTTCACATCGGTGTGTGGCTTTGGGGAAATGACAATGTCATTGCTTCTCTGACTTGGATTTCTTCACCTGCAACCTGGAGGTAACAGCACACTTTGTTCAAGGGTGCGACAGCATGCTGCATGTCAAGGCTACCAGGGCATTAGGCACAGTAAGGAGGTGGCTGTCATTCTATTCATGGTCTCTCCGTGGA
Organism: Noctilio leporinus; assembly: GCA_004026585.1. Classification (NCBI taxonomy): domain Eukaryota; kingdom Metazoa; phylum Chordata; class Mammalia; order Chiroptera; family Noctilionidae; genus Noctilio; species Noctilio leporinus. The sequence continues at coordinate 17,521 of PVIW01003776.1, forward strand.
AGACCCATGTGCATCCCCCACTCCATCCTGCTTACCCCTCACCACAGCCCCAGGATGCAGGACTGCTGTCACAGTTACTTTACTGGAAAGACAGAAAACAGGCTCAGAGGTGAGAGGCTTGTCCAGGTCACCCAGCTGGGTCATGGCCGAGCCTGGACACAAACAAGAGTCCTCTGACCCTGAAGCTACCTGTTTGCTCTATGACTTGAGCAGCTGCTGTCACCTCTCTGGGCCTGGACTTCCTAACCTGTGCACTGTGGGTCTCAGGGCAGCCTAAGGCTGGGCTGAGGGGAAGCATGTGAACCCCCAGCACCAATCCCAGCACAGGGTGATGGGTCAACAAAGGTTCTTACCACCTGCATCGCAAAGGCAGGGACCCTGAGGCTTAGACAGGCCAAGAGCAGGCATGACCCCGTGGCCTGTGCTGGCCTGTAGGCATCAGGCCCGGGCTGGGGGGTGAGCTCTGGGAGTGAGGCCTGTCTGTCTGGTTTCACTGATTTGTACCCAGAATTGCCTGGGTAACAGGTTAATGAATGAGTGAGTGAGTGAATGGATGAATGGATGAATGAATGAATGAAGTGTCCTTGGGTCCTACCCCACACAAGCATTATTTCCATAAGAATGTTCTTTATGCCCAAAGTGTCCCCAGCAGGAAGCAGCTCTGAGAAGCCTCATGGTGGCAGGAGACAGGCCAGCCTCTCATTAGGACAAACAAGGCCACTTGACATCCAGCTGTTTTCTTTCACACATATCACACCTGACCCATTTCACACCTTCATCCCTTATGATCTGTGTCCTCCAGTACCACGCCAACATTTTGGGAGCAGGGATCTCGTTCACTGCTGGGTCTCACATAGCAGGTGCTGCTTAGTAAAGTGACATCACTTGATGTTGACCTGATGTTGCCTTTCTGAGCCCGTTTCTTCATCTGCACAACGGGAGGATGACCCCCTGGCAGCTGTTGTGGGAACACAGACTGTACCTGTTCTGTCCTCAGTGGAGGTTGACACAGGCGGAGGGGAGTGGCTGCTCTTCACCTCTTGGCAAAAAGGGATCTTGGGTAAGACATGAACTATGTGGACATTGAGGTATGAGTGTCATCTTTTTTCTTCTTTCCTTTGGTGACAAGGCTTTCTTTCCATGGTCAAGCTTTATTTTATCACAAGAATCAGGGATGAGCAGTCTGGCAAAACAGTCCATGGAGGAAATTTCCAAAGAGACCAAGAGGCAGGAAGTCTCTCTCCCAAGGCAACCTCTGCTTTATCCTTCACCTAGTCGATAACAAGTATCATTTTTGAGACTTGAAATATCCCAGAAGTTGCCATTTTTACTCACATTTCTTCATTTGTTTTTTCTTTTCCTTTTTATTTTTTTGTTGTCCTATTACAGTTGTTCCATTTCCCTGCCCCACCCCCTCCATCCCCTCTCCCACAGTCAATCCTCATCCTGTTGTCCATGTCCAGTGGGTCATTTATACTAGTTCTTTGAACATTCCTGCATTTAAGTGGTAGTTCACAACCAGGACTGACTTTTGCCCCTCAGGGAACATTTGGCATCGTCCGTAGACTTCTGCTAAGGCAGCTTAGTAGAGGTTGGGAGGGAGGCACGCTGTGGTCACCTAGCAGGAAGAGGCCAAGGCCACATCTGTAGCTGCACATCCCACAGTGTGCAGGACAGGCCCCCAGAAAGAGAATGACCTGGCCCCCAATGTCAGAAGTGCTGAGACTGAGAAATCCTGACATGCACCCACATAGCCGCCTTGTGAGAGAGCTGTCCGCTGCCACCTTAGAAATGAGGAGACAGGTTTGGAAAGGGAAGTGAACCAGATACAAGGACATGGCGGAGCTGAGCCCTAGCCTGGGTCTGTCCGAATCTGAAGCCTCCCGGTCTTTTGCTCCTTAAGTGGCCTTAAGTGGCCAGTGTTATGGACTGAACATTGGTGTGTCCCCTCCCATCCTGGATTCATACGTTGAAGCCCCACCCGCTGCGCAGCTGCATATCGAGGTGTGTTGGGTCCAGTGTGATCCCACAGTGGTGCCTCCAGCACAGCCAAGTCCCAGGGGCTTTTTCACAGATGTCATGGCAGTATAAGTCACATGCTATGTCCCAAAGAAGGCACACGAATCACGTAGTTGCAGAATTTGTGTCAACAGGTGTCCTGGACCCCCGGAGTCCCTCTGGGCCCTCTCCCTGTCCCTGCCCCTCTGAGAGCAACCACTGTCCCGAGTTCTTCAAGCAAACGGACTCAATATCATCTGTGTTCACATGGGCGGCCTCCTTTGCGGGTGTTTCTGAGATTGATCCACGCTGTCGCATTAAACTGTGCATTGTTTGCTCTTATTGACGGCTATGTTCTCTTGTATGAATATGCAACCGTTTATTTATCCATCAACTCTCAATGGGATGTGGGCACATTCCCATTTAGCTGCTGTGAATAATGTTGTTATAAACGTTCTTCTATGCATCCTAGTGGGCATAGACCCAGGAGCGTAGTTGCTGGGTAAAAGGTTATACACAAATTCAGTTTTAGCGATGCTGACAGTTTTCCAAAGTGACTGTTTCCATGTGTGCAGCCACCTTTACCTATGGATTTCCTCCTGTGTCATTTGCCTTCCCCATGACCTCAGCTTACCTTTGTCTGTATCAGGTCCCTGTGATCAACCTCAGTTTTCTCTCCCAGTTTTAGCTCCTCTGGGGGCTTCAGTGTAGCCCCCACCACATACCCCTCATCCTGCTGCTGGCTCTTTCCAGCCTCTGTCCTATCTTTCTGTTCTGAAGACACGTCCTCAGGCCATACTGTGTGATGCCCTGTGGGTGGATGGCACTTAAATCTACTTAGGAAATTCTAGGACCCAGAAGGCATGGCTCTAAGTGATCCCACCTGAGATCAGGGAACTGGGGTCCCAGGCTGAAGGCTATTATGGGGTAAGGGGGGTGTTAATTCCCTGGCCCCTCTATCCTGCCCCGTTGGAGATCAAAATGGGCATTGGAAGCTCAGTGGAATTCAGGAGTTGGTCCTTCGCATGGCATCAGGCCTGGGGTCTTGGTGAGGTGAATAAACTGAGGGTAAGAAGGTCCGTCTTAAAGGAATAGGCATTTTGTAAACAGAGTTGAATTTTATGGGGATGTTGAACTTCCAAGCCTGGGTGACTGAGACAATTATCAAATACATCTTGGCGACTGGGGACATGGTCGAGGGGCAGGTTGGAGTGGAAAGCTGATGAGCTAAGTGTTGAATATGTTGAGTTTGGGTACGTGTGTTTGAGGTGTGCAGGGGACGTCTGTCAGCAACATGGAGAAGAGGATGCAAAGGCCCTGGAGCTGGTGCAGGAAGGTCGGGGCTGGGTTGCAACCACTCCAGGGCTGTGGTCGGCAGAATTCATTTTTCCTGCCATTTGCCGCCTCTCGCTGCCCTCCTACCCTGTGCAGGTGGGAGCAGGAGACAGTGAAGTCTGACTCATCAGTTGTCGTCGATGGGGTTTATTTTGAAACTGGGTGGGGGCTCCTAAAACAGCCCCGGTGAACTTCCCTGCCTGGCTAAGAGGCTTCAGGTCCCATGACACACCTGCTGTGCAGGTGACACTGGGTTTTCTATGAAGGGGTCAGGTGGAAATGGGTCATTGTGGGGCAGAAGTCTTGAAAAGGCAAACACAAAAGTGACCCTGAGCCTGTGAATGATGCAGGCACTTCCTGGCAGGGGGAACAGGCAGATCCAGCCCCTCTGTCAGGGCCCCTGTTCCCAGGGCGGGAGGGATATGGGCAGCAATCCTCCTGACAGGAGGCTACCCAGCTGTCAGCCCTGCTGAGACCCAGAGGGGAGGCCCGAGCCGCTTTCTCCAAGCCATTCTCCCCAGGTATGAAGCCATCGGGTGACCCATGGGATAACTCCATGTTCTCATTGGGTCCTTCCCAGGGAGGACCTCGGTGATAGGCCTTCAGGAGAGAGGTGCCGGCTCTCTGCAAGCCCTCTGGGGAGGCACTCTCACCTGCAGCATTTGGGGACACCTCAGAAAGGAGCAGACCAACCTCAGATCCCTTTTCTTCTGTTTCAAGGACTCACAGCGTGGGCACCTGGAGAGTGTGTGACATGAAAGCAACACACCTACAGCCTCAGTTCTGGCAGATGACCTCCAGCAGGTCCCACTGCCTCTCTGGGTCACCGGCCTCTCCTCGAATTGATGAATTGATGGTGATAAGAAGCACCTGCTGGGGTGATGGGGGCGGGTCAAACACAACAATGAGAGTGAAGGTGTTTAGCAAACCCTGGCTTTCACTTCTAGTTCAGCCATCATCCTCACTCTGACTGTAGGAAAGACAGGATGACATCTGTCCTCACTTCTGTTCCTTAAACATCCCAAATTCACCAGGACGACACTTTCCTCCACTGCTTCCTCATGTTTGTCATTCACCTATGTTGACAAATTCAAAAATTTAAACTTGGAGGGGACTGTAGAGAAAGACTAGTCCAATTGAAGAAACTGAGGCATAAGGGCTGGAGACGGTGGGCTCAAGGTGACTCAACTGGCTTTGGCAGAGCCAACGCCCCACCCAGGAGGCCCGGCACAGTGTCCCTACTTTATCCACGTGGCTCTCAGCTCCTGGGGTCCCCTGCATGCTGGCCTTGGCAGTTCTTCTCACTGGAATCAAAAGCCAGCAGGCAAGAAACCTGGCTCTTCATAGCTAGAGGCTAATTTTCCGGGGAGGGAGATGAGGGCTGAGTTCTTGTTTGTTTTCTTCACAAAATCACCTCCACTGCTTAAAATGCACATTTTTAATAACCTAATGTGGCTGTCAGTTTCATGTCAGAAGAAAACATGGGACCTGTTCCTCGTGTGAATGGTACATTGCATCAAGTTGAAAGAACCCTCAAATGAATATATTTCAAAAAGAATGGGTTTGATTTGGGAAAATTCAAGCTACCACACACTTAGTTTGCCTCCCAACCTTTCATATACTATATATTTTTAACCAAGAAAAAATTGTTTTTAAAGGTTACCTTCCCCCTAAATATCTGAATGCGAGTAATTTAAGCTTGTGCGGAAAATGTAAAATGTTAGCGTTTTATCACTTATGTAAGCTTGCCCTCTTGTCTTTTTCTTCAACGCGAGAGGCTCTGTCCCTGCAATTTCTCTGTGTAGCTCAAGGGTTTTGCCTTTTCAGTCCTGAGGAGAGAGTGAATTCAGGTGAGGACAGGCAGTGGAAAGAATTCCTTTAGGATTTGCAACACCTTCTATATACCGATCACTGCACCTGTCATCTTCCGCGGGCCTACTATGTGCCAGGTGCTATGTTGGTGATTTAAAAATTCTGCATCTTGAACCCTCATGCTTTCATTCCGATTGGGCCCCACCAGCCTATCAAACTCCACTCTTGACCCCTGTAGTCCCTTCTCCATTGAGCACCAGGAGAGAGGCTTAAAAATGCTGGTCCCACCACAGCCCTCTTCTGCTCACACCCCTGCATGGCTCCCACCTTTCTCAGAGTAGAGCTGGTCCTCCAGGGCCCCCAGGGCCCTGTGACCTCTTTTCCCCTAACTGCCTTAGATACTCCATGCTGACCCTTGAGTGCCCTGTGGGTCTCATGGCCTGGGGTGCTCTCCCCAGATCCACGCCTGGCCTGCAGCCTTGCATTCATCATGCCCGTGCTCAGTGAGCCCTTCCCGGTGAGTCCCTTCCTGACGGCCCATATAAAATTGCACCCGACTCCCTGAATCCACTTCTCGCTCCTTCTTTCTGATGAACTAATCTTCCTTCATTGGCCACTATGCAATGTCTTTTATACTATATGTTATTTATTTATCTTGTGTATCAGCTGCCTTCTGTCTTTTTGTTTGCTGCTAAATACCACATTCCTAAGACATAGATTGAGACATAAATACTTACTATATGAATGAACAAAAGATTCACATTTGCTGTGTGTGGATCAGGGGAATACAGACAAGAACCAAGTACAGATAAATATATAATGTAATCTCTAACAGTGGTAGGTGCTGTGAGGAAAGTGACTGTGTGACTATTTTAGAATAAGGGCAAGGAAAGCTTCCTGGAGGAGGTGGCATTTGGATTTGACAGGCCAGGCAACAGGGAGGGGGTGACTTGCCCAAGGCTATGCAGGTGGTGAGTTGGGGAATGGGAGTTGAGGACACAGGGAAAGCACACCCAGGCCCCAGGGAGCTCTGCTGAAGCCCCAAAATGGACAGTCTGAGACAGGTTAGTAAATCAGGCCAAGTGGAATAGGAAAACTGAGACAGATAGTTAAACAGCCAAGCAATTTACAGCCATCTAGTAAATCGCAAAGTTCCATCTTCCCTAACCAAGGCCACTTCAGGGTAAATGGTTTATGCTTCTCCCCAACCAGAGGGTAACTAGCTTAAATCACCCTACTCAGGGAGATGAATCGCAGAAATGCAATTAATTAGTGCCATATGTGCCAACCACACCCAAGGACGGATGAAATAAATCTCATTTTGGCACATCAGCATAAAGCTGATGAATATTCTGTTGAAATCCTCCCCTAACACCTTGGAAATTCCTGCCTTGGAAAACGGAGAACCTTCAAGACAAAGACCCAGCACAGGCCTCTCTGCAGAATACTCATGCTTTTCTCCCCTCTCAGGCCTGTGTCTTGATTTTTTTTCTCTTAAACTCTAAGGGTCCCCACGAGACTTGCAACCAGGGGAGCAATGGCCAGTGATGGCTCGTCTGGGGCTAACTCCCTGAAATCTGTCCCTGAGGTCCCCTTTCCTCTGACTCTCCAGGGAGCTGACAGCAGCCCTGTGTGGCGCACTTCTTTCCCATGTTTCTAGGGAGACAAAGCAGCCCCACCTAGGCTCTCTCCTGCTGCTTCTTCTGTCCTAGGCCCTTTCTTGTTTCACTGTCCCCAGCTTTAATAAATGTCCTCTCAAAGTCACCTGGTCTTGTGCTCTGAAATCTTTCCTGCCCAAAGTCAAGAACCCACCATTACCAGTTGGCCCAAGGCAGACCCGCTCTGAGCCTGGTCCCTTTCCTGGGACAAGTCCTGGGTCCTGCATTGCCCTGTGCTGAGCTTGCCCTGGCCTTTTTCCTACCATGCTGTAGTCATTACTCCATGTGGCTCCCCTCTCCACAGGGCTGAGAGTGCCACCCTTTGGGATCTACAAGGCCTCATCCATCCTTGTATACCCAGGACCAGTCACAGAGCCTGTACACAGTGGGGCTTCTGAGAAATACTTTGCACGAATCATGTGTTTATTTCTGCGCAGGTGAGGGAATCCTGTTACCATAAACGTGGAGGCTGTAATAAGTCCTGGGAAACTGAGGCCCAGGTTGGGCAGAGGGTTAGTTGTCCAAGGTCATTGGGCCAGAGTTGAGACTTGAACCCAGGCTTCCTGTTCTGGGTCCCTCTTATGGGACACCTACTAAGGAGGCCTGAGAAGCCTGGTCACTAACGAGTGACCAGATGACTTAGAGGTGGTTGCACATGACAAGAAGATGAGGTTTTGCATCTGAAGCTATGGATTCTCTCAACCTGGAGACATGTGTACATGCTTAAACGGAAGAGAGCAAGATTAATTCATGACTGTTCTTTTCAAACCCATTGAAGAGCTGACGTCAAGGAGCAAACAACTATCCCTATATCTGTGTGGAGACAGGCATCTGCAAGGAGAGGGACTCCATCATCTGGTGTCACCTGGGGTACATGCTGTCAAAGACAGGTAAGAAGAGTTGAGTTTGGTGAAGGCTGATTGAGGCTTTCTGGACAGCATGGAGTTCATTAACTTTGGGGCATCTGTACCAATTTGCTGGCTTTCTCTAGAGCCCCTGACATGCTCACAGAAAGGTCAGAAAGAGTCCTAAGCAAGTGCTCATTGTGGCTCGGACATGGGGGAGTTGCCAAAAGTCCTGCCCAGACCTTTCTCTCCTCTTTTGTCTATGAAACAAAAGCCTTAATCTAAGTGGAAATCAGAATAAGAACACCTGCTTTTAAGGCAATGGTGAAAACACAGTTCAGTAGGGGGAAGAGAGGAGGAGAATCCTTCTTCCTGGGGGGGAGGGGCAGTAGCACTCCCTGGGCCATGACCACAGAGGAGGGTGGGGAGATAGAAGAACTGAGAAGGGCTCACTCTGAGATGCAGAGAAGAAGAGCCTAAGATTGAGGCTCAGTCAAAACAGAAAACACACTCCCAGTATCCCCACCACCAAGCTAACAGAGCTCTGCGTGACTAGTAAGAACAGAATGGCTACAAGAGGAGCAGGAGTGGAAGGGAGGCCCAGGCAAAGGGAAGGCCTAAGGCATGGTTTCTAATAGACAAGGCTCTGGAAAACAATTCTCTACCCTAAACACAAGGAGCCAGCTGCAGTAAGGGTAACCATAGCAACAACAAACTTCAATCCCCATCCAACCCCAGTCTGGATTTGGTCAAATCTCATCACTAAAGACCTTGCAGAAGGAAAGTGGTGCTCAGGTCCAAGCACAAAAACAGTTTCCCTCAGTCTCTACTCTCTGAGCAAAGAAGTTTAGCCTTTGAAAAAATATTATGAGATGTATAAGATACAAAGCAATCATCAGAACCAGACTCAGACATGACACAGATGGTGAAACTATCCGACAAGGAATTTTAATAGCTATGACTAATATGTGAAAGGATAACATGCAAGATTGGTTGGGTAACTTCAACAGAGCAATAGAGACTGTAAGAAAGAAATCAAATGGAAGTGCTCGAAGTGAAAAATACAGTAATAGTGATGAAGCTTGCCTCTCACAGGCTCTCAGCAGATTTGGAACAGCTAAGGAAAGAATTAGGGAACATGAAGACAGATCGGTAAAAATTATTTAAAATGAAACACAAGGAGGATGAGAAGGGAGAGAAGCAATAAAAGAGCAAAAACAAAAATAAAAAAACAGCAGTGATACAACATCAAATAGCCTAATAGATGTGTGATTAGAACTATAGAAGAAGAGAATGAAGTAGAAAAGCACTGGAAGAAATAATCAGCAAGAATTTCACAAAGCTAATAATAGACAAAAAGTATAGATCCAAGAAGCTCAGATATGATCAAGCAGAATAAATGTTCCCCTACACACCCCCAGGCACATCATATTCAAACTGCTGGTGGTAAAAAGGCAGGGAACCATCTTGAAGGCAGACAAAGGAATGGATATTATACAGAGTGAATAGAGAAAAGGCTCAGACCAGATTTCCCATCAGATCCCATACAGAGAAGATGATGGAGTGACATTTTTGAAGTGGTGAAAGGGGGGAAAATAACAAGCTGTCAATCCAGAATTCTATACCAGAAGAAATATGTTTCAAAAATGAAGAAGTAATGAAAACTTTCTCATTATCGCCAGATGACTTACTCTAAGAAATGTTAAAGGAAGTTTTTCAACAGAAGGACTATGATACCAAACAGAATCTTGGGCCTTTGCAAAGAAATAAAGAGGTAAACTAATTAAGGACGAGTATTGCAAATCTTAGGGAAACCACTAAACTATAATAAGAGGTAAAAATAATAAGTTGATAGAGGAGATTAAATGGGATAATAATAAATGATCAAGTTACTCAAAAGAAAATAGAAAGAGAGAAAAAACAAAACAAGATTGCACAAATGTAACACTCTTGTGTGGAATTCAAAAAGTCGGGATGCAGAAATTGTGAAAGCCTTTCCATCTGGAACATTCTTTGAACCTGGGTGCTGCTTCCTTGACTTGGAAGACTTCCCAGTGTTTCATAAGGCCCTTGATAAAGAAACTCTTTATCTTTGACCCCAGAGCCAGGAGTCAGGTAGTTGGGTTCACTGGCTAGATGTGTTGAGGATATGAGGCATCTTTTCTCACTTGAGACAAGGCGATTCTGTGAATAATAAAAGCCATCACTCATTGAGCATCTCCTTCACTCATTTAACAAATATCTATCTAGTAGCTACTAGGTGCAGGATACTGATGTAAGACAGATCCCCACAAAGCTGTTAAATGACATTGCTGGACAGTTTGACTCCCAGCTATAGGAGTACATCTTTGTGGCGTCTACCACACACGGGAGCTTCTCTTTCGCGTTCAGTGCTGACAGTCTTTCCTCCCCTCCCCACACACTGGTCCTTGGCCTTTTCATAGCCTTGGGTTTTGGAGTGTGGGGTGTGGGAGAGGGAGGGCAAACAAGTACATGGAGACCAAGTCACACACAGAGCCAAGTGAGGATTTTCTGCCTAGTTCTGTCCTTAAAGAAACAGGCAGCTTTCGTGCAAGTCAATTTAAGTATATCCTCTATCTAAGGAAGAAGTTGGTTAGAGCCATTTTCTTAATCAACTATTTCAAGGCCAGCATTAATCTATTCATCAGCTGAACTCATCAGGAGAAAACATGCTTCTTCAGGAGTTTTCTAACAGAATATAAATGCCTCATTAAATTAAACATATTAACCTGAGAACTGTATTGATGTCAGACAGACTAATGAATGTCATTATAGGGAATGTACAATCGTCCTCAAAGGGACCCCACCAGCCATTAGGATCTCTCTGCAAATGTGCTCAGCTTTTGTAGGGTGAGGGCTCATCAAAGAGAGCAGGAGGGAAAGCAGGAAAGTGGCCGAGGGAAAAGGGCTGATCCTGGCACGGTGGCCATCTCTCTGAGCGTTACCCTGATTAATTCAGTATCTTTCATCTTTGCAAAAGGGCATGTGCCCGGTCACTCATGTGTGTGATTCACTGTTGACTCCAAGAGGAGGAAAGCTGGGGTTTGCCTCTAAAATGTGAGGAAAGATCAGACTTGGGTACGAGGAAGCCCAGGCTCTAGTTCTCTGTCTGGCTCTGCCACACACGAAGACTGGGAATCATTCTCAGGTTTCTCCTACCTTATGTTATTGAATGCCCACAGAAACCCAGTTAGCCATCTGTTTTTGCCCCAGGAGAGGAAAACCAAGGCTCAGCGCAATGGTTTGACTTGCTGGGCTGGGTCCTTAGGATAGGCGGTGGGGCCCTGCCTTCTCTCATCTTTGGAGAACTGCATCTACCTTCGTACCACAGTGCACAAGGGGAGAGGAGACTCAAGCGTGGTCAGGGGAGCAGGATGCAGAATGCCGAAGGGAGAAGGGCTGTTGAATAAGGAGAAGAAAAAGTCCTATACAGACAAAAGAAATACATTTTTTTCTTTTTTTTAAATTTTTATTGTTGTTGTATTACATCCATCCCCTTTTTGTTCCCCTCTGTCTCCCCCCCCTTTTTTTTCTTTATAAGATTTTTAAATTCATTATTTTTCAGAGAGAAGAGCAGGGAGGGAGAAAGAAAGGGAGAGAAACATCAATGTATGGTTGCCTTTCACTTGCCTCCAGCTACAGACCTGGCTGGAGACCTGGCTTGCAACCTGGTCATGTGCCCTGACTGGGAATTGAACCAACGACCTTTGGGTTTGCAGGCCAGCATCTTATCCACTGTGCCACCAGCCTAAAAGAAATATCTTGACATATGAAAAGTGCTTCCATGTGTAAGGAGTTCATGCTCTCAGTGTGGGCTGAAAGAAGGAGGTTTCAACAGTCAGAGCTTCCCAGAGATGGTAGGGGCTACCTCGAGAGGCGATAAGCTCCCCATACTTACAGGTACATGAGTAGTAATTAGATGCTACTTGCTGGGGGACATAATATTAGGACCACCTGTATTTGAAAGACAACGGCTGCCTTTTGGAATAAACTATTTACTTCATCGGATTATTGTGAGGATACATCGAAATGGGATATGCAGGACATTACACACCATGCCTGCCTGGAAGCTGATGTTTTCACTATCAATGTTTTCTTTTTATTGTGCGGATTCTGGCATCAGATGAGGCCTTGCTTGGACTTCTGCCCACTTTCAAAACTCAGCTTTTTAAGAAAATAGCTCTATCTTAAAGCTTTTAAAATTAAGGGATTATACCCATTATCAATTTATTGCCTCTCTGCTCAAATTTCACTCTTCTTTGCCCAGCATTGTGATACTGAAGCTGACTGAAACTTGCAAATACATTATTTCTACTGCAAATGGGGTCATGTCAGATCTTGGCAGTAGGGGGCACAAGGGAGACACTGCAAGGCTGTAAAAAAGGATGGATTAAAAAGTGAAAGGATGGGAAAAGATAATCAATGCAAATAACAAGCAAAAGAGAGCAGGGATGGGTATAATTATATCAGACAAAATGGACTTTAAATCTAAAATAGTTACAGGAGACAGAGAACATTATATATTAACAAAAGGTTTACTAGAGCAAGAAGGTATAACAATTAGAAGCATGCATCTAATGACAGGCTGTCAGACCACAGCAGGCCCTTGAATAACATTGCTTTTGTTGAAAAGCATGTCGTTATAATATTGATGAGGTAAAAAATTGATTGCTGACTGGGGCCACTCTGTGTGGAGGCTGCACACTCATCCCATGTCTGTGTGGGTTTTCCCCAGACACTCCAGTTTACTCCCACATTCCAAATATGTGTGCGCCAGGCTGCCTATCATGCCTGAATTGTCCCCATGTGAGTGAGCAGGGAACAGGGCCTCTTGTCCAGGGATCGTTCTGTCTTGTGCCTTGGGCAACAAGGATAGGGTCCAGCCACTTGCAATCCTGAAGTGGAATAAGCGAGGTGGAAAGGAATTATTTTACTTGTTTTTATTAACCATTCTTAAATGTATAGTATATATCTCACATTTTTCTTAATGCTTAATAGTAGAAGTTTTTAGGGTCTTTATTGAGATGTTTAGTGATGTTTTTGTGACCAGAAATATGCCATAGGAACTTAACTCTTATTGAGATCAATTAGCTTATGGTAAAATTAGTTTCATTATACATCATTCCACTTGAGGTTGCATTTACCAAGAACTTATCAATGGCATTAAGTGACAAGTTACTGTATATGGAGCAAACACTGGCAGAATTGAAGGGAGAAATAGTTCTACACTAATAGTTGGGATTTCAATACCCCACTCAATACTAGATAAATACTAAATACTAAATAACCTGACAGAAGCTAAGCAAATAGAAGCCTTAACATAAAATATCACCTGGATCTAATGGACAGAAGCAACGAGAATAAACAAAACCAAAAAACCCCACATTCTCCTAATTGTACATTAGGAGACATTTTCTAGAATAGACTACATGTTAGGCCACAAATTAAGTCTCAATACATTAAAAAAGGCAGGTATCCTACAAAGCATCTTCTGCAAACACAACTGGAGTTAGAAATCAATAATAGAAGTAAAACAGGAGAATTCATAAATTTGTGGAAATTAAGCAGTACACTGTTAAATAACCAATGGGTCAGAGAAAAAGCACAAGGTAAGTTAGAAAATACTTATAGATGAGAGAGAACAAAAACACAGTATAGCAAAACTCATGGGACTTAGTGAAAGCAGAGCTAAGAAGGAAACTTATAACTATAAATTTTAAAAAAGATTTTATTTATTTTCAGAGAGAGGAGCAGGGAGGGAGAAAGAGAGGGAGAGAAATATGATGTGCCAAAGACACATCGATTGGTTGCCTCTCACAGGTCCCCAACTGGGGACGGGGCCTGCAACCCAGGCACGTGCCCTGACTGAAATTGAACTAGCAACCTTTTGGTTCACAGACTGGCACTCTGTCTGTGTCATGTCTGGTGTAACCCACTGAGTTACACAAGACATGGCATATAACTATAAATTTTTACATTAAAAAATAAGAAAAATCTCAAATCAGAAACCCAGATTTCCAACCTAAGGAACTAGAAGAAGACTTACTAGAACAAAGTAAACCAGAGCTAGTAGAAGGAAGAAAATAATAAAGCTTAGAATAGAGATAAATGAGATACTTGTAAGTAGTAGAAAAAACTAATAGAGAAAGTCAACAAAAACAAAGGCTGGTTTTTTAAAAAAAGATCAACAAATCTTTAACTAGATGGGCTAAGCAAAATAGAGAGAAGAATCAAGTTAATAAAGTAAAAAATAGAAATAACGTTATACTGACTCTACAGAAATAAAAAAGGTATTATAGGAGAATACTATGAACAACTGTATGCCAACAAATTGGGTAAATTAGATTAAATAGACAGATTTCTAGAAACATGAAGCCTACTAAACCTTAAAATTAAAGCCAGACAGATACTATAAGAAAAGAAAATTCATGGACATGGACATGGACAACAGGTGGGATTGACTTTGCGGGGAATGGGTGGGTGGGGAGGGGGACAGAGGGGAGCAAAAAAGGGGATGGATGTAATACAACAACAATAAAATTAAAAGAAAAGAAAAAGAAAGAAAAGAAAAGAAAACTCAACAGAATACTAGCAAACCAGACTCAGCAGCATATTAAAAGGATTCTATATCACCACCCAATAAGATTTATTCATGGAATGCAAAGACAGTTCAACATATAAAGATTGATCAATATAATGTACCACATCAACAGAATGAAGGGAAAAAATGATCATCTCAATTGAAGCAGAAAAAATTGGACAAAATTCAATAATTAATTAATATCCAGAATACATAGAGAACTTTTAAAATTCAATCACAACAAAAAACCCAATTCCAAAAATAGTCAAAGGACCTAAATTGACATTTCTCTAAAGAAGATGTACACATGGCCAATGACAAATGAAAACTACTCAGCATCACTGATCATTAGGGAAATGCAAATAAAAACTACAATAAGATACTACCTCACACTCATTAGGAGAGCTACTAAAAAAGCAAACAAACAAACAAACAAACAAACAGTAAATTACAAGTGTTAGTGAGAATGTGGAGAAATTAGAACCCTGTGCACCATTTGTGGGAATGTAAAATGGTGCAATTGTTAAAGAAAACAATATGATAGTTCCTCAAAAGATAAAAAAATAGAATTACTATGTGATCCAGCAATTTCACTTCTGAGTTAGATCCCTAAAAGAAGAATTGAAATCAGGGTCTCCAATAAATAATTGTACACTCATGTTCAGAGCAACATTTTTGTAATGCTTAAAACATGGATGTGAACCATTAATGAATGAATGAAAGACTAAACAAAATGTGGTATATACATACAGCAGACTATTATTCATCCTTAAAAAGGAGGGAGGTTCTGACACAAGCTACAATATGAATGGATCTTCAGGACATTATGCTAAGTGACATAAGCCAGCCACAACAAGACAAATACTGTATGATTACACCTATATGAATAGAGTAGTCAAATTCATAGTGACAGAGTTAAAATAGTGGTTGCCAGAGGCTGAAAGAAGGGAGAAATGAGGAGCTCTTGTTGAATGGACATCAGTTTAACAAGACAAAAGGAGCTGTGAGGATAGATGATGGTGATGGTTGTACAATAATATGAATGTATTTCACACCACTTGCACCGTACACTTAAATACGGTTAAGATGATACATTTTACGTCCTGTGCATTTTATTACAATAAAGTTTGAGAAAAAAAGATGAGATCTCTCAAGCAGGTTCCAAATTGCTTTTTTCTTGCTCCTGTGGCATGACTGTTGGTGGCATGGGAGTGACCCTGTGTCTCTCACTCTTTCCGTGATTTTGTTCCCACCCAGTGGGGAGCTTCCTACTTTCTAGCTTCAGCTCACTGACGGTGGACCATTTCTAGCCCGTGTTCCCCCATGAACTCCTCCTTTTTCCACCAACCACAGTGATGCCATTTTCAACAATGTTTGAATCTTGGCCCTGAACAGTGTGGCTCACTCCCAAGATTGTTCTTTCCTTGAGCCCTAGAGGCAGCAGTAGCTATTCCCCACGCTTTCTATTTCTGCATTCTTTTAAATTTTATTTTACTCCTTTTAGCAGTCCATTGTCTTTTACTAGTTAATAATTATTTGTATTGAATTTTCTCAGTTCAAATTACTTTTCTGATTTCTGTCTCCCGAACTGATGCCGATTGGTGATATTTGTTAATTTCTGTGGCATAAACACGGCCACGTGGTCAGTTGCAAACTACCAATGCTGTGTCATTCAGTGCAAAATTTGGAAGAGATGTGGAGCAACACACCATTGTACAGTATTTCTACCATACAGACACAATATGAATAATCTCACAAAATACACAACAGTAAACCATGATAGAGTAACTGGGCTTTGATGAGTTTTCAAATGTTTATTGCCTTTGTTGTTAATGTATTTTTTCATGGGAGGATTACATAATTGAGTTTTTAACTGTGGCTGTGTTTAATGACTGACAGAATCCCTGGAAACATAACATGGGCTCTGAGAGCTGGTTTGAGCTGGCTCCAGCATGCACTGCCCCCCACTTTCTCCGCCTCGTCACCCCTACTTCCTGATCCTGCAATTATGGAAACAGAAACTTGTCTAGTTTCTCGGGCCGATGGAAAAGCTCAACTCAGAGGCCAGGCATTTGGACTCTGCCTCACTTGATCACCTCCCCTAATGTAATACTTGGCACTCAATTTGTTTTTCAATTCCATTACCATCAGAAATGATGATTAAATTTCCAGTGTAAATACGGGTTTACTAAACTGAATTATTCAGAGCATAGATGGGTGGGGAAAGTCCTCAGGGCCTTTATCTGAGCATCAGAGTTAACTAGTCACAATAGTGAATACTTGATCCTAACCAAGGCTACCACAGTGGGGACACTGCGAACTTCACAGGTGGTCACCCAACCCATTTGCCCTTCTGTTGCTTCTGGTGATTAGAACATAAAGACTCACCTTCTCCTTTTCTTTCTATCCGCCTTCCCAGCTTTCCTATGGGCCTCCAGAAAGGTCTGTAATGGGTCAGAATCTCCTGGTCCAGAGGCACGATGAATTGCCCAAGCACCTGCAGGACAACTGCTCTTCACATTGAAGGGGTCTTGGAACAAGCAGCCTGTTCACTGCCGCATTCACAACCTTTGGGAGCAGATACACTGTCAGGACTGAGATCCGTCTGCTACACAGGGCGGATTTGTTGGCTGATGACTTCTCAATCATTATCGTTGCACTCCAAAATGAACTTGAACTTTCACTACTAAAGACTCGAAAAGCCTGGTGTGAATTCTGCTCCAGGGCTCCCTGCAGAGCAGCCCAAACAGAGATTTCATCTCCTTCTGGTCTTGTCTAAAAGATACCTTCTCTATACACTGGCTTAGCACTTGTTAATGGATTTAAATGGCTGGAATTGATCTTCTCACGTACAATGTACTTGGGAGAAATAAAATAACTATTCAAAAGGCTTAAATGAATCATCCCTATCAAGATAAGAATAACAATCCACTTGAAAGGCATGAACTACAAGGGAAATAAAGGCCGGCTGTGCATTGGTAGGGAGGGTGAAGAGAGGGACTGTGTGTAGCTGAACCAAACTGGGCCACTTCCTCTGCTACATGAGGAAGCGTGACCCTGCTCCATACCCCACCGTGGCTCTGCCCCCACAGGGGAGAGGGGCTCTGGGTCACTCTGCCTCTTTTCTTACAAGCCCCATCAGCTGAGGGATGAGCTTAGCATCACTGTGTGCAACAAGGAGGGGCAACCCCCCCTCATGGAAGAGGATGGCCAGGGAGGCAGGCAGGGGCTTTGGGGTGGGGGGTGGGTAGGCAGGGCTTCTGAAAGGGCTTCCGTGGTGGAATAAACAACCAGATTGTGTAATGAGAGGTGGATTTGATAGATTCAGCGGCAGCCAGGGCTCCCCCTGCCGCCTGCAGTGGGCTGCGCTGTGAATACCAGAGTGCCAATGGCAAACAGGGGCTGCTCTTATGTAGCTTCTTCCGGGTGGAGTTGACAGAGACCTGAAATGGGGCCAGAGGGATGCCCCAACATCCACCAGTGTCCCCTGCTGCTCATCTTTGTAGGTCTGGTGGCACCCAAGCTGGCTGCATCACCAGGGCCACAAAACCCGCATGCCCTTGCTTCCCCTCGCCTACAGCTGCTGTTGCCACCTGTTGCCTCGGTGGTCCCAGCCTCAGCCTCAATGACAAGCACCAAACATCTCCTGGTTACAGCCACCAAGATTTCAAGCTAAGTATTTAACATGAATTCTTACTATAGTGAAAGACTGAAACTCTCCAATTTGGCCAGGGAGTTCCGGGAAGTTTTCAAGGAGCAGGTGAGACTTGAATCCTCTCTGGATCTCAGGCTTGTGGAAGAAAATGAGGCAGGAAGGGCAGCAAGTGTGAGGTCTATGCAAAAGGCAGCGAGGAGGCTGGCCTGTGGAAGGAGGTGAGATCCCAGAGTAAGTGAACTGCTAACAAAAGATACCAAGTTAGAAGCCAGGAGGAGGTGCACTCGGCATTAATGGTTGCATAGGGGTGTCCTCGATTAGTTCCTTTCACCCTCAGAACTCTGCCGAAGGTCAGAAGGGGCTGGCTGCATTCCTCCTTCTTTTAGCGACGGAGCTAACTTGTGCTTTAGGCCACCCTGGTCCCACCTGCCTGGGTGAGATGCATCCACAGCCCAGGGGTGGACCGTGTGATGCAGGCTTCAAGAAATCCATGCCACCAGCTCCTCAGCCCAGGAACTGGCTCAGGGATGTTGGAGCCACGAGATGCAAGGAGACCTTCGCTGGGGCTTCTGAGAAAGAACTCCTGCAATTCTTTGTCCCTGAATCTGAACCTAGAAATGTTTCATCTAAGTTGTTTCCCAGAGGCCCCATGTAGCCGGAGCGCCGAGACAAGGTGTGAAGGAGAGATGGGGAAAAGCAGGGCTTGATGACAGGAGCAGGGTGCCCCCTTAAGCTGTGATTCAAACCAACGGTTTTTCTTTTTTGATGTCTGGTCTTATTTATTTGTTACTCTTAGAAGGTCTCTCTCTCTCTCTTTTTTAAGATTTTAAAAAATTTCATTATTTCTAGAAAGAGGGGAAGGGAGAGAGGCAGAGAAGGAGAGAGACATCAATGTATGGCTGCCTTTCACCTGCCTCCAGCCACAGATCTGTCTGGAGACCTGGTTTGCAACCTGGTTATGTGCCCTGGCTGGGGAATCGATCATTTTTTAAAATATAAATTTTGTTGTATTTTTTCCATTATCATTTAGTCTCCTTATACCTGCTTCCTCCCAGTAATCACCACACTGTTGTCCATGTTGATGAGTCCTTTTTCTTTTTTGCTCAATCCCTCCACCCCCTAACCCTCCCCACCCCACTACGAGCTGTCATCTGCCCTCCATCTACCAGTCTGTCTCTGTTTTGCTTGTTAGTTCAGTTTGTTCATTAGAGTCCGCATGTGAATGAAATTTTATGGTACTTGTCTTTCTCTGACTGGCTTATTTCACTTAGCATAATGTTCTCTAGGTCCATCCATACTGTTGCCAAAGGTAAAATTTTCTTCTGTTTTATAACCAAGCAGAATTCCAATGTGTAAAATGACCCACAGCTGTTTTATCCACTCATCTAGTGATGGACACTTGGGCTGATTCTGTATCTTGGTGATTATAAATAACACTGCAATGAACATAGGAGTGTTTATGTTGTTTTGAATTAGTGTTTTGGGTTTCTTTGGCTATATTCCCAGAAGTGGGCTCACTGAGTCAGGAGGCAGATCCATTTGAATTTTTTGAGGAAACTCTATACAGCTTTCCACGGTGGCTGCAATGGTCTTCATTTCCACCAACAGAGCAAAAGGGTTCCCGTTTCTCCACAACCAGGCCAGCACTCCTTTATTGATTTACGGATGATAACCATTCTGACAGGTGTGATATGGTATCTCATTGTGGTTTAAATTTGCATTTCTAATGATTAGTGACATTGAATATCTTTTCATATGTCTATTGGCCATCTGTATGTCTTCTTTGGAGAAGTGCATGTTCAGGTCCTTTGCCCATTTTTTTTTTTTTTTTTTTTTTTAATATTTTATTTCATTATTTTTTAGAAAGAGGGGAAGGGAGAAAGGCAGAGAGGGAGAGAGACATCAATGTATGGTTGCATTTCACCTGCCTCCAGCCACTGACCTGACTGGAGACCTGGTTTGCAACCTTGTTATGTGCCCTGGCTGGGGAATCGAACCTGCGACCTTTGGGTTTGCAGGCCGGCGCCTTAACCACTGTGCTACCAGCCAGGGCTCCTTTGCCCATTTTTAAAATGAGTTATTTTTTGTTGATTTTTCTAAGTACTTAATAAATTTTGATGCTAACCCCTTATCAGATGTATCAGCTAATACATTTCCCCATTCTATGTGTTGTCTTTATTTTGTTGATGATTTCATTCATTTATTCTTTTTTTTTTTCTTTTTTCTTTCTTTTTTTGTCATTCAGTTATCATTTTGATTGAACTCAAAGTTGGAGGTAGAAGTTCTCAGAGCAGACAGCCTGTGTCTCTTGACAATCTGTTCCTGGCAGTTTTTTGGCCTCCTACATGCTCTTAGTTAAATGTTTAGCATATTCTGTTGTCTCTTTTTTATTTCGCTTAGTTCGATATTTCTTCAGATCAACATGTCCATGTTTGCGTTATAGGACTTGGAGTGAGTTTTGGGTGCTTCAGTTCTAGGCTTCTTAGCATCTTTGTTTAGGGCTTTCTCACACATATTGACAGACATCATCTTCTTTAAAGAGATTGAAAAGTTTGGGGATTCTGCTAGCTCTTTTGGGCCCCAGGCAACCAGGCACCGTAGTATCAGTGAGACCAGGAATATTTCTCTCTCCTCTCTCTATCTCTCTCTCTCTTTTTTATAGTGACTAAGTTGGGAACATGGAGTTTGGCATTTACAATGCAACCCTGAATAGATTTATGCTTTCTCTCCCCAGTCTTCCTGGGTCTATAACAGGAATGGCCCTTACTCAGTAGCCAGTGGACAGAGCCAAGGGTGAAGACAACCTGCTTCATGGGAGAATCTTGTTTGTCATTCCCACCGCTGATCTGAACTACATACCCCTTTTACTCTCCACCCAGAGTATCAGCAGCAATTCTGTGGCCATTTCGAAGTTTGCATCCCTCATCCGCTTCAGTGCATTTCTGGCAGCCCGTGGCTGAGGAAGAGACGTTCAGCTTCATCCAGAAGCAACTGACAGCCTCTGTGGCACTGCCCCAAAGAGTGCAAACCCATCATAATCCTGAAATGTTTTTATGAGTCAATAAATTCTTTTTAAGCTTACAGTAGTTTAGATGGACTTTTCTGACATATGCAATGGAACAGAATATAATAGGTAATGTAATATATGTAAAATAATATGTAATAGAAAAGAACCATTACAATTAACACCAATTCACCTATAGAAACTCAAGTAGAGAGAAGGTTGAGGATAAGGAGGCCCACTGGTTCTTTATCTTCCTTCTTTTCCCTGCAGACTGGCTTCTCTGCTCACTTGAGCCCCACTGTGGCCACATTGAGATGGTAGCCTCTTCCCCAAGCTGATTTTTCAGATTCGATTTTCAGCTAAATGATTTTGCCTCCTAATTCTTAATGGAAGATACCCAAAGAAGAATATCGTATTTGCCCAGACTTGCTGAACCACCCACTTCCATCCTATGAATATTGGATGCAGGTTGTATGTGTGTGTATGTGGGGGGCAGTTAACAGCCTTTGGGCTGAGCAAGGGGGGATGTGCAGGAAAATAATTAACATTTGTAACAAACGTGAATTCCAGAGTCTTTATTTTTCAAATGATGAAAATAATGCCCAAGGAAATAAAGTGACTTGTCCAAGATCATACATACAGCTGGTTAAAAATCAGAATCTGGATTTATATCTTATTCTGCTGAAGTCTAAACTCCATAATCTTTCCACAACCCAGGTTTTCCTTGGCTTCCTTCCTGCCACTTGCCTCCTTTCTGGCAGCCAACCTGGGTGGGACACAAGAAAGCCAACTTTCCTGAGAAGAGAGGTCACACATGCAGCCCTCAGCACTGAGGGTGTCTCCAGTTTCCCACCAGCATTGGCACAACTCCCTTCCAGAGACAGACCTGAACTATCAGTAGGCACCAGCCCCATCCTCAATTATTCAATACAAACACGAGCTGGATTAAAATTTCATGACCACATTGCTTTTTACCCAGTTAGCTGATTGTAAACGTATTTGCCTGAGTCCATTAGTCCAATCACTAAAATCTTCATCAGAGCTTTTCAACCACCACAAATCCGTTTTGACAACAAGTCCTCTTGTCATTGTTGCTAAGTCCAAAGTGGACCAGGCCTCCCGCTGACACAGCAGGCCTAGTGTTGACTGTATATGGTTCCATGTGGCCCTCCCACCCCCATACTGTCCCCACAGCTCAATCCCTTGCCTTAAATCTGACACCAGCTTCCCACCTCCAACCATCCCTCAGCCAGAGCAGGCAAGTCAACACTAGGAACCCACAGTGCTGAGTCAGCAGGCCTCACGGTCACTGCGTGATGCCAGGTCTGGTGGTGACATGGCTGCTTGGTTTGTTAAAATCTGTGAATAGTGTGCCCTTGCCCTTGGAGACGCCATTATGGGTGGTTTCTGCAGCTTCCTCTGTGGGAGAGAAGAAGATGGAGAGAAAGGGCGGCAGGAGGTGCACCTGCCCCACCCCTTGGGGGAAGGAGCTGAGACAGCAAATTTTTGTGCCTGTCTCAGCTCAGAGACGTGGGCGCTGGAAGGGAGGCAGCCCTTAGGCTCCTTTGTTTCCTGTGACAGGAACCTCCTGGCTTGAGCTCAGAAGAGATTTTTACTGGTTTATACAGACAGAAACAGGACGGTCTTTATGAGCAGCTTGACCCAGGGGGTTCAAATGATGATATCAGGACCCATTTGTTTGTTCTCTTCCCCATGCAAGACCACTCTCAGCCTCCGCCTTCCTGGTGACCAGACGTTTTCCATTCAGGCTGAAGTCTGGCAGAGAAGGGAGACATTCTCAGGTAATCATAGCCCATTGACTCTAGAAGATACACCACACACCTGTACCATCAGAAAGCTCACAGGGGTGGAATGTGCTGACTGGCTTAGGCCAATCAGGACTGAGGTTAACCCCACCCAAGGCACATGGGCTGAGAGTGGGGAAGAGGTACAGCTGTGTTAGTAAAACAATAAAATGGAGCTAAGGCACACAAAGCCCCTAATGTCCCCTCATAAATTTGGGTTGGAAACCAATAAAAGAAAGAATGTTAAGAAAAGCAAAATAAAGAAGGGAAAACACAAAGAGTAATACATTATGTTTGATCCCATCTTATTTTCCCAATAATCCAGTGATATTGGAATTACTATTACACTAAGTATAGAATCCTAGCCGTTTCAAGTTGAAATGATCTTCAAAACCGTTGGCCCAACCTCCTTACTTTCACAGAAAAGTCAACAGAGACCCAGAGGGATTAAGTGACTGTCCCAAGGTCACACAGCTCAGGGGAAGACAGCAAAGTAGGAGACATCAAGAATCCATCTCCCTACCTAGACAAAAAGTCCACTGGCAGAATCTGTCTAATTATGGGAGTCCGGATGCTATTAGAAGGCTGCAGCTTCTTCCAGGGGAAGTCTTGGCCAGTACATTGTGGTGAGTTTTGGTTAATTTTGGCCCTTAGCTGATAAGCAGTTCATGGGCTCCTGAAGCAGTGTGCATGCAGCTTGTGGGAGGAAGGGTGCGTGCTAAAGTCTATCCTCCAGACATCAGGATCTGTGCTCTGATCCCTGCCTTCTGGTTATGACTGTGGAGGTGGACAGATGTGAGCAGCCACTGTTGTGACTCTCATGGTCTTGTTCGCAAGCCCCCACATTCCTAGCTGGCGTGACTTCTAGGCTTTCTCCTTCATTTTTCTCTTTTTCCTCTTTGGGAGCCAGGTAGTTAAGGACTAGGACATTCAAAAGCAACTCACATACAGGAGAATTTAGAAAATCACTGTATATGTACAAGAGAAGTCGCAGGCTCAGAAAAGAATTGAGAAGACATTAAGTTTACACCTCAGGCTGAACCCTGGCACAGAGAAAGCCTGTAACAAACAAAAAACAACCAACCAAACAAATAAGCACCCAACAAATGCTGGTTAAGGGGGAGAAGAATTTGATTTCTAGAATTAGCATATTATAAGATTCAAATATCTGGTTTTCAACAACAACAGGATCAGAAAGCATGTTAAGAAACAGAAATGTATGATCCATTCACAGAAAAACAAAACAAAAAAACAACACAGAAACTGCATTTACACATTATTTTCTTGACTTTCTCCATATCTGCCTTTAGTTCTTTGACTATTACTAAGACTGTCATTTAATTTTTATTTTTTAAAGATTTTATTTCATTATTTTTTTAGAAAGAGGGAAAGGGAGGGAGGCAGAGAGGGAGAGAGACATCAATGTGTGGTTGCGTTTCACTCGCCTCCAGCCACAGACCTGACTGGAGACCTGGTTTGCAACCTGGTTATGTGCCCTGGCTGGGGAATCGAACCTGTAAGACTGTCATTTAAAAGCCTTCGCCTACTAAATCTACCTTCTTGTGTAAATAGAATATAAATATCAATAAGGAAGTAGAAAACATAAAAAGAAATAAAAAAGATTTGGATCTTAAAAGTACAATAAGTGAAAAGAAAAATTCACTAGAGGGATTCAAAAGCAAATCTGAACAGGAAGCAGAAAGAATCAGTGATGCTCTGACAATGGAAATAATCGGGTTTAAGGAACAGAAGGAAAAGAGATGGAAGAAAACTGAGCAGACTCTAAGGTCCTGTGGGACACCTTCAGGAGAATCAATATACACACATGGGAGTATTATTGTAACTTTGGTTTGTAACTTCACCTTTTGATTTCTACATGATTTAAGAGGCTAGTGCCTTACAAAATCATTGCCTGTGTTTTTGGACACATGATGTATAAAGATGTAATTTTTTGACATCAGTGACTGAAAGAGAGTGAGGATGGAGCTACTGAAGCAGATTTGTTTTGTGTGTTATTGATGTTAAGCTGGAATAAATTCAAGTTAGGGCGTTATCACTTCAGATGTTAATTGAAGTGCAAATAATAACTACAAAGAAAATAACTACAGAATAAACACAAAAGGAAATGAGGAAAATGAAAATGCTTCACTACGAAATATCAACTAAACACAAAAGAAGATAGCAATGTAGGAAATGAGGAACAAGTTATAAGGCATAGAGAATATAGACAGCAAAATGGCAGAATGAAATCCTTCCATGTCACTAATTACTTTAAATGTAAATGAATTAAACTCTCCCATCAAAAGACAGAGATTGGCAGAATGGTTAAAAACATGTAACCCAACTGTAGGTTGTTTACAAGAAACTCCCTTCGAATTCAAAGATGCAATCTGCTAAAAGGATGGAAAAATATATTCCATGCAAATAGTGAGCAAAAGAGAGTGAGAATCGCTGTATTTACATCAGACTTAAAAGCAAAGTAGACTTAAATCAAGATCACACAGCACCTTAGTGCAAGATGGGTCTTCCCAGACCTAACACACCCCAGCAGCATCTGCCCAGAGCGGCTAAACCATGGTAAACTCGCTTCCACTCAAACCAGGCAGAGCAAACTGTATAGTCCTGAGCCCAACCTGCCCTGGGTGAGAACTATGTTCCTTTTTAGTGTGTTCATTAAAATATGGAAGGTTTTAACTGTGTCTTGAATGAGGTGAGAAAGATGTAAGTGGGTATCACCAATGGCCACAGGTTGTGCCTTGAAGATGCCAGAAGAAGGATTAGAAGCCAGCCATGCCCTGCCAAGGGTCCCCATTTGCAAACAGAGGCTGCACTGAAGGGGGCTCAGCCCCTACTAACCACAAGACACAGTGTCCTTCCTGAGATGAGGACAGGAGCAGTGGGGCCCCACATTTCACATGGGACAGGGGGACAGAGAAACCCTTTGGGCAGATTCTGTCTCTGCATGTTCTGAAATTTCTTATTTACTGTAGTTTTAAAAGCATCAATTATACCTGAGGCTAACCAGGGAGCCATCTCTAACCTGAGAAGTTCCTAAAACACCCCTGGATTTTAATAGTGATTATTTTGGATGAGAGGAAGTAGAGAGACCACCAAGGACAGGCTTAACATTTTACATGTTCTCTTCTGTGCTGTTTGAGTTCTTTGGACCAGCAGGCATATACTACTTGAGTAGTGTGTGTGTGTGTGTGTGTGTGTGTGCATGTATTATTTATATATGTGTGTATGTTATTTATGTATATGTATGTGCATATATGTGTGTATGTACGTGTGCATGTCTCAGCTTTAGGAGTGAGGGCTATTTACAGCAGAAAGGGATTTCACAGTTTACAAAAGGATTTATCAAAGGCTTCTTTGAAGTGCTTTACTCTCCCTGGGCCTACAGGAAAGGATTTGGATTTATAAACTTTCATGCTCTGATGCAACCTTTAAACACGTGGGAGATTTCTGTTTCCAGTTCTCATTTATCCAGGATGTTCCAGGTTGCTGCCGCGCACTGGGCACTGTCCTTGGCACAGTGAGGGAAGGAAGGTGAAGGCCGGGCTTCAAAGGGAAGCAGTGCTGTCTACTCTCACAGAGGAAGCTTTGAAAGAAAAGCTCCTCAGAAGCTGCTGTTAGGGCTGATCTCGCAAGTCCCTTGCATTGTCCTAAACCCAGCCAGGAGCTCAGACATGAAGAGGCATCTCTGGCCCCCTGGGGCAAGGGGCAGACAGAGGCTGTCCTGCAGTCGAAAGGCAAAAGGCGTTTATAGTGAAGGGGGGACAGCCCCTCTGCTGCCTCATTATCACCCCTGCTGAGGGACCCTTTTGAAGTTATTATAAAAGGAAATTAGGAGCCGATTGCGGAAACCATCTCAGTCATGCTTAGATAAGGCAGGAAAAAAACAGGAATGGCTTTCTTAGTCCTCCATCCTCCCCATCCAGCCCTGCAGTGGACCTCACGTTCGGGTCTCCACCACACCCCCTGTCTACCTCCTGCCCATGTCCCTAACGCCAGGCAAGGGGGCAACCTGAAACCCCTGGACAGAATTGCAGCTATCTATATTAAAGTTTTATTTTATCGTCCAGCCAGAAATGAGTTTCTCTATGGATAAACCATTTAAAAACAAAAATCTATTTCTTTTGAAATGAGAAACCAAAGCTCAATAAAAACAATTGAAAATGAAGATAACAGTACCTACCTCATCGAGCTATAGTGAGGATTAAATGAGATAATACGACGCCCACTGCACAGTGCTGGTACATGGGGAGCAGCCAGGCTCCTGGAGGTGCCATGGCCTCGTTATGTTGTGGCTACGTGGTTGTGGCTGTTGACATTGAACAGCAAGGGTCTTGGCAGGATTTTTGCTGTGTTACCTCCACATCTTGGTTTCTTTGTCAGTAAAATCAGAGCCCTGCGCTCTTCTGAACCTGGAAGCAGAAACATGGGCTGAAAGACTTCTCAGCACCATCTCCAATTTTTGTATCTCTGTTGTTGTTCGGTTGGGCTGGTAGACTTTGATGTGAACTGTCCAGGAGGAGCACCTCATTCCTTTCTCCACGATTCTTGGTTTGTCCATGTATTCAGGAATCATTTATGCAGCCCTCTTCTTGTTCCCATTCCACCGATAAGAACATTGAGGCTTATAACCCTTGTTATATTTGCAGCCTTAATCCCTCTCCATGTAGGCAATGGGCTCTCCACCTGCAAGGGCTGTCATTCCTAGAGCTCAAGGATTTGCATGGGAAGCCAGAATTCTACGGTCTTGGGCAGTTGGAAACAATTGGCTCCCTTGAATGGGTCATTTTTTCCCCTGAATCATTGTTGGCAAATCAATATTCGATTGTGTCACCCTGTGTGGTGCTCACTCCCTTCTCCAAGAAGTGACAGAGAGAATCAATAATCTTGACACATTCTAAATAAAAGCATCTCAAGTAAACTGCAGGGGAGGAGATGTGCACGAGGCTCTCAGAGAGTTCCCCAGTCCGAGGCTGATGAATTACCTGGGCAGGCGCCTATGCCACCGGCTTCCTGGCTCGGCTGCTGGTTATCGGCAGCAACATGGTCCCTGCTTCTTGGTTATGGCTACTGGATTTCAAGAGAGTGTTAGCTAAATACCCCTCCACTCCTTTATCTGGTGAGGCCCAGATACTGGCTTTCTTTGGGGAGGCCCAGAGTGTGCCCTGCAGTTACGTGGATTTGGCCTCTGTGCCCACGTGCTTGGAGGGACTCTCATAGGTGTGATGGGTGGGTGTCTGGACAGTCAGCTGTTCACAACCATCACCATCAGGCAGGGGTACCATCAGTTTTCTTCCCTTTTCTTTCCCCCGCCTCACTCAAGGCAGTGGGTGTGAGATGAGGCTGAGAATGAACCAGAAATCTGGGAATGATTTTCCTGCCTAGACAGGGGGTGGAGAAAAGGGGTAGACAGCCTGTGGGACCAGTGTCCACTGCTCAGATGGCTGCATATTCTGTGGCTGCCAGAGCCCCCAAAGGAACTGGCTGCAATCACCAAAGACATCAATTCCAAGGTGTCCTTTTCTAAACAAATGGTCCCTGACATGCTAAGGCCCAAGTTACATAGCAAAATTAGATGGCTTTTCTTTCAGACACAGGCCTTTCTGAGCAATTTTAGCTTTCCTGAGAAACACCCACATGCCTGGTTCTGAATACTATTGAAGATCACATCGTAAGACCTGATGTAACAGAGGCTCATGCAAGATAGTGTCTGCTTTTCCCTCTTGCTTTTCCCTCGCCTGACGGTACTAGCATTGGCTATCATGGCTTCATGAGGTGTTGCTACAGTCTTGGGACTCGGACGCTTTCATCTATTGTTATTGTTTCTAATTTCTCGGTCCTATTACTCTTGTGAAATATAGCTCAGCTGCAAGTCCATGATCCCCACAGTAGGAAGGGAGAACAAGAGAATTTAGTTCTCAGAACCCCTCCAGGTGCCACACACTCAGCCAGGTGCTGAGAGCACAGCAGGGAGTTCAACAGATATTTCCCTCCTCTCGGACAGCAAGAAATAATCACACAAATATCATCAAGATGCAACTACAATGTTCACTTTTGGCCAACATGGAGTAATACAGACTACATTTAACCTAGAAACAGTTAAAAACTGGATAAACTATATGAAACAGCCATTTTGCAGGGATCAAGTGAAAAAAGGCAAAATGATCTCTGAAAGATGAAAAAAGATAAGGCAATATTTCAAGAGTGTCTGTCTGAGAAAGTCTTTATTCCTCTTTTGTTTTTAAAAGATATTCTTGTAGCATTTAGATCTTTAGGCTATGAAGGATTCCCCCCACCTCCCCAACCCCCAGCATTTAAAAATGTTTCTCTACTTTTTTCTCACTTGAATTGTCTCTGAGGGGAAATCTGCTGTCATCCTTATTTTGGTTTCTCTGCAGAAATGTATCTTTATTTTTCCTTCTGGTTGCTTTTAAGACTTGATCACTGGCTTTGAATATTTTGATTATAATGTGACTCGGTGTCATTTTCTTCCCCCGCCCCTTCACCGTACAGCTCCTCATTTTCTTTTCATGGTTTTTGTGCTTGGATTTGTTGAGTCTCTTGTACTATTGGGTGTATACTTTTCATCAAATTTGGAACACTTTTGGTCGTTCTTTTTTCTTTTCATCCTGAAAGAGATAATTATAAGCAGAGTCACCCCACAAGAAATGTTCAATGAAATCATTCAGGCAGAAGAGAAATGATACCAGATAAAATATGAATCTCACAAAGGAATGAAGAGCACTGAAAACAATAATTACACAAAGTAATGTAAAATAGTTTCTTATTATTTAAGTCTCTTTAAAAACTGCTGACCATTTGAAGACCAATAACAACAATATAGTTGGGTTTCTGACACGTGCAGAAGTGAAATGCATGATGACTATGTGAAATGGTATAATATCACTTGAAGGGACATGGTGGTAAGTTAAGGATATATAGTATAAACCTTAACACAGTTATTAAAATTATAAAACAAAATATGATAGGTGGGAAGTCAACAACAGAAAGATAAAATGGAATGAGAAAAATCGTTTTTTCAAAAAGAAGGCAGCAAAAGAAGAAAGGTGAACTAAGTACGAATATGACAAATGGAAAACTAAGAGCAAGGTTATGTGTGAAAACTAACCATATTAATAACTGTGTTAAATGTAAATGGTCTAAATTAAATGAGGAAGTTGTCAGACTAGGTTAAAAAGTAAGACTAAACAATATGCTGCTCACAAAAATCCACTTTAAGTGTAAGACACAAGTAGATTAGAAGTAAAATGATGGAAAAGGATGTGATGTTAAGAACAATCAATAAAATGCTGGAGTGGCTATATTAATATCAGAATAAATGTCAGAGGAAAGAATACTACCTGAGAATTTTTGAAAAGTCATTTCGCAATGATAAAGGGATCAATTTATTGGGAGAAAATAATAGTCTAAACACTTACGCACCTGGAAGCAGAGTTGCAATATAACAAAGCAAAAATAAATAGAACTGCAAAGAGAATTAGACAAATTCATAGCCATAGTGGAAGATTTCCATATCACTCTCAGGGTAATTGACTGAATAAGGAGACAGAGAGTAAATAAGAATACAGACGATTTTTACAGCACTATCCAACAACTTGATCTAATTGACATTTATAAAATTCTCAACAATGGCAGGATACATATCATTTGCAACTGCACCCAGAACATTTACTGAGATAAATTTTACATAAGCCGTCTCAATAATTTCCAAGAATTCTAGTCAAACAACGTATGTTGTCTGCTTAAAATAGAAATAAATTAGAGCTCAATAGTACAAAGGTACCTGGAAAATCTTCTAAATATCTTCTGTTCTAAACATAAACCGAGCCTCCTACACACCTTTCCTTCCTTTTGACTTTGACTAGTTTAGTAGCAATACATGTCAAAGCGTAGGGAGCATATTACCCTGATACCAAAAGCAAATAAAGGCGTTTTGAGAAAACAAAACTGCACATATGCTTACGTCGTGCCTGGGTTCCCGACCCACAGATACCAAGATAAAGTGCAGGACATGCAGGGGCCCAACCCTGTTAGCTTTCTCCTTGGGGAAAGGCAGAGTTCACTGTGGAAAAACCCAGCCCAGGTGCACCCACAGAGCCAGGCCATTGCTATAACACTGCCCCTTCCACGTGCCCACCACTCGTTCCCAGGGGAGGCTGATAAGCACCTGACGTGTCCCCCCTTTCCCTTTGGACTCCTGGGCCCTCACGGGCTCCTCCCAGGCCTGCACTCACACTGTCCCCAGCTGCTTTTCCTCAGGCACAGCTCTGACGTGGCAGCATTCAGCATTCCTCATTTCTCACCCAAGGCAGCCGCTCCACTTAGTCTACCTGGTGACGCTGCCCTGATCTTCCTGAGCAGGTTTTGCAGGAGGGCAGGGCAGCGTAGCCGGTAAACTCTTGAGCGGCAGTTCAGATCTCGGCTCTGTCACCTACTGAGTGAGCCACCTAACTTCTCCTAACGTTGGTTTCTTCTATGAAATAAGGGTTATAATAATGTCTACCTCATGGAGTTGCTGTGGACAAGAGTGAGCGCGTGGAAGACACTGAGAACCGTGTCTGGTCCTGGGGAGAGGGAGTTTGAGCAGCACATTTTCCTTCTGGGACCAGGCCCTCCCCAACCTCTGACCTCCCACCCTTGACCAACCACTCAGATGCTTCGCTCTCCCCATTCCCTTTGCCTCATGTTGTGTCCCCTAAGCTCTTGGTCCTCCCAAATGCTGCCTGTTCTTTGGTGCGCCAACACCATGGGCCTCCATGGGCTGTGGAGGTAGAGCACAGAGGAAGGAAATGATTTTGGAGTCAGAGACGTATGATTTTATCCCTGTCCCCCCTCTAACTCTCTGTGTGGCCTTAGACTTGTTATTTAACTGCTCCAAGAATGGGTTCATTCACCGGACCCGTGCAGATGGTAACGCCAGCCCCACAGGGTTCTTGCACTGATTGAATGTGATCGTTCATGAGAAGGGCCTGGTGCACAGTGGGTGCCTAATAATGGCTGGTTGGCACAACTGGTGCTGGGCTGACAAAAGCTAGTTCTGCTCAGGCACTTTCCCTCCAGAAGAGCAAACAGGAACCTGGGGAAATCTCACCCAGCAGCCTCGCTCTGGGAAAAAGAAATAGAAAATATTTTAATTCTAAAGAGTAAATGTCAGAGGCTTGGAGAGGCTTCTGAGGTTCTGAAAATACACACCTGGTGTGGAAGGGAAGGAGGGGAGGAGGGGGAGGAGGGGGAGAGGCAGAGATGGGGCGCCAAGCCTGGGGAGGTGGGGGTGGGGGAGAAACTCTGTGGAGACTCTACAGGATCCCTTTTGTCTTGTGGTAAGATAGTCCAAGGCCACTGAGCATCCATGGGGGAGCAGAGGGCCTGCCCACTGGGAACTTGGGCTGGCTGAGCAGAGGGTGGTCCAGGGGTGGAAGTGGGCAGGGTGGGGCGGTGGGGGCACGTCTTCAAAGCCCCAGGACAAGTGAATGCTGTGAATCTCTGAGTCCCCCTTGAGGTCCCGACTGGTCCCTGCCCAACCATGGCAGCTCCTTGAAGTCCTTCCTCAGCACCCCTGCTTCCCATGGTCCCCCAACTGGCCCTCTGTGATCTGGCTCCCAGGCCCCATGTCATCCTTGTTCCCTTCTCTGGATTCCCTGGTGACAGTAGGAACCCCCAGTCTCCTGCATATGCCTAGGGCAGAAAGCCCTCCATGCTCCCAGCCCCAACTCCTCTGCTGCTGAGATGGACACTCACTCTCAGCCTGCGATCTGGGTTCCGGGTGGGGCCAGACAGAGCCCAGCCTGGCTTCTGCCCTCAAGGGTCTCAGAGGACACCTGGGTGTTGGAAACCAGTGGAGCATGGCCTGGCTGTGACTCAGAGATAGGGTCAGGCCACCTCTTGGGCAGACAGGGGCTTCAGCAGGATTGGGGTCACAGACTGGGAGGACTGACAGCCCTGGCATTGTCCATCCTCGGTTCAGTTGCCTCCTGATGGTGCTTGAAGGATGCTCACAGAACCCTGTGACAGTGGCCAGGTAAGCAGAGAGGACTCCTGTTTATGGTAACTTCCATGTGGCAGTGCCATGATCCTGGAGTGCGGTGAGGGGACACCCAGCAGAGAACAGACACTAGGACAAGCAGTTGCTCCTCTCCTTCAGTCCAAAGGAGCAAACCCAAACCCTCCACTCAGGAAAGAAAACCACTGAGTTTATCCCACTATATCCTTTTTAACAGGCACCCATAATATCTTTAACTATCTCTTATCTCTGGGTATTTAGTTGTTTCTAATTTTCACAATTATCAAGAGGGCTGCAGTCGCTGATCCTGGACCCCTGTACTGAGGTGGCTTTTGAAACTAGACTTTGGTTACTCGTCACAGAAAATGTCAACACCATTTAAGAGGTGGTTAGATGAAAACAGAAGGAGTCGAGTAGGGAGGGGATCCCACCTTCTTCTTGACTGCCACCTCCTCCCAGAAGCCTTCCTTGATCACCCCAACCTACACTGAATTCACTAATTCCTCCTTTGCATTGTATCTGAACCTTCCGCACACTTCCCTTCTTCCAGAAATGATGCCTCCAGATGGTACATGCCTACAGAGGACCTTGTCAGAGCAGGCAGAGGCTGTTTTTACCCCTGTGTCTGAGTTTGGGGACCATATACCACCCAGAGGATGGGTAAAATCCTGCCTAGCTTGGGTGTTTATTGAGCAGAAGGGAGAGGCAGCCTCACTCATGCGAAGGCCTCCTGATGAATTTGCCTCCATGCCCCGAGCCCTCCTTGCAGCCCCAGCTCTCCCTGATTTACTCCTCTCACACAGCTATGAATCTGCTGATTTAGGAGGAACCTGGGAAAGGCACTGCGAGGCCCTGATCTATCCTGCTGATGTTAGGGAGACCTGGAGCATCTTTGAAGGGGATTAGTGATTCATGATCCCTGAGTTGTTTCCCAGGCCACAGGTGCCTCCTAGGCTCCTCATTAAAAAGCTGATTGTTTTATTTGACAGAATACCCAACGTGTCTGCGGTGCTCTTGGCTGGGTCTTCAAAGGCATCTAGACTCCGACCAGTGGGCACTGCTGTGCATCTGCTCAAGAGAACGGAGATCTCTGGCAGCCTTGCTGGCATAGAAGCCATGCGGCCCGGCTCAGCGGGCAGTGGCCTTGGTCAACCCACAAGACCCACGGGCAATGGGGCTTGGGGCAGCTCTTTGCCCGTCTTGAGTTCTCCTACATCCTTCATGCAGCAGCATCCACAGGCACCACTGAGCTCTACTGGTGGACAAGTATTGATGAACCAGAATTCTGGGCTACACCCTCTTCTATTCTCCTTTATTCATCATTGGACTGGTGGGGTGGCCTTAGTCCCGAGCTGGGGGGATAAAGAAATACAAACATGGCATTTACCCTCAGGGGCTCCAGTCCGATGAGGAGGCAGGTGCCCAGGAGGACAAGCATAATACAGACTCATACGCACGATGGTACAGGTGAGAGGCTGTCTCTGTTTCAGAGACACGGGGCAAGGTGGTTCCAGGTCCGAGGCGTGTCTGCTGGAGACCCAGCTCCACGCCCACCATCTGTGGGAGTCTGGGCCAGTTACCTCCCTGAGATGCAGTATTCTCTCTCCAGCAGGGACTGTGGGAATTTCTGTTGCTGGGTGGTAGCCAACATTAAATATTTATGTTTGTATGCATGAGTATATACATAAGTACTGTGTATGTAGATGACTATGTATATATGCATGTCATATGTATAACATAACAGCACTTATGCATAATAGTGGGAATGAAATTGGCTCACCATGTGGTATTTCCCATGTGAATTCTGATGTCTGGGGTTGAGTGACTATAGCTGAGAATGTGGCCCATGATACTGCTAACTGGCATGTTCTGGGCAGTGGGAGGGACAGAGGTGGCAGCCTTCATTGTCCCCTCCTCCCCTAATCTGGCTGCCTGACACTAGATGCTGGCAGCCAGCTGGCCGGCTGCTCTCCCAGACATGAAAATAGACACCTCACCCCTCTCTCTCTCCTCAGGCCAAGGGAAAACAAGGGCAGAACAATTGGCCAGAAAATTCCCTCCCTGATGAATATGGCCGGAGGCAGCCGTGTGCCTCTTTTTGGGATGTCACCTGACCTAAGCTCCCATTCATTCCTGCCTGCATTTCACTGATACTTGAGTACCTGCTCTGCCCACACCCTTAGGACCTCCTTGCTCCTCATTTGTCACCAATGAAGGCATTCCCACAAAATAACTACAACCCTCACCACAAACGTAGCTATTTGGGGGCTCCCCATCACCAGGGAACGCTGTGAGGCTTTGGCTCCCAGGGTGGCACCCAGCAAGGGTGAAGCTGCTGTGGCATCCGAGGGAGCATGGCAAACTCACAGTGCCCCACAGAAGCTATGGTTCCTGCAGGAGTGTGTGTGTGTTTGTGTGCGTGTGGGTGAGCGTGCATGTGTGTGTCGTGATGGGTGGAAAACTGAAAGTACACGGTGGATTCTACTGAACGTTGGAAAGCTGACCTGTCCTGTCACGGGGTATGTGAGATGTTCTTCAGCGGGGATTCTTTTAGGCACAAGCGCATGGGACAAGGTCCGAGAAAACATGATGGATGGATGCATAGATGAATAGTAGGTAGGAGGGATGAATAAGAGGAAAACTGTGAGGACGGATGAGAATAAACATGGAAAGAGTGTGGATGAACAAGGGGAGATGGGTGGGTGGACGACAGGGTGGAGCTCTACGGGGCGCGGGGCGGAGTGACTTGGGTGCACCTGACTGGAGGCTGGCACTGCTGACTGTTCACCTCATAGCCTCCTTTGACCATCACTGACTGACCCAGAGGTGCACCCCTGGTCATCTTTGCAGCCACATTTCATTTTAGTCACATCGGAAGGCCCCATGTAGTTCGGACAGATTTTCCGGTGCACAAAAAACGACAAGTGAGCATAGAAAATCCTTTCAGAGAAGTAGGAAAAAGGGTGTATGTAACCCCGTGGAGAGAAGAGAAAAAAGGGAGAGATACTATCTTGATTCCTTTGCCTTCCCACGCCTGGCACCATGGTGCTCTGTTTCCATGAGACACAGCAACAAGCATTGCTAAGGCCGGCTCTGGACACCAGAGAGCCTTGGCAAGGATGGAGCAGCGAGGAGGGGAAACTGAGTTCACCAGAGAAGGGGGTTTAAGCAGTCAAAGAAGGCTTCACCGGAGTGTGGCATTTGAGGGTGGGCTTTGGAGGGTGACTAAGAGTCCTTCAGGAAAAGCACAACATTTCAGCCAGAAAATTCATGATGGTGAGCGTATTTCTACCATTTAAATACAATTTGCCTTAAGAGTTTAGGCAATCATAAGGGAAGGTTAAAAAAAAAAAAAAAAAAAAAGGCAACCTTTGCTGAGCACCTGCTCTGTGCCAAGGACCACCCAAGGTGCTTTTCACACATCAACTCACCACCTCATGAGTCAGGTAGTGCTTCCCCCTTTTACACACAAGGAAAGTGAGGGTCAGACAGACTGGTGAAGGATGCATAGTGAAGAAGGAGTAGAGGTAGGATTTGAACCCAGATCTGCAGACTTGAATTCTGTGCCCCCTGCTTGGAACTTCAGCACCTTCTCCTAGCAGGGAAGGTAGGGAGGGTGCTGGGCCAGCTCTGAGAGGCTCCCCTGGCCCTATCTTCAAATACCCTGTGGGCCTGGGACACACCAGTCCCTGCAGGAAATGCCTCAGTGGGCGGTGCAGCGCCTGGTTCCTTCCTTCCTCGGGACACAGCTGGTGCCTGATGCCAAGCAGAAGATGCCTGTAGCCTCCCTCCCGCCAGACCCAGACACGGGTGCTTGACTGATAGATGTCATTAACTAGAGTTGCTCTGTTCCGAAACACAGTAGCTAATTAGAAAGGAGAGCGGGAGTGTTCTTTTTATTGGCAGCAAGCCCAGTGGCCATGGCTAGTTTAGTGATGAGTCTTCAGGGCAGCGAGAGAGGCCTGCCAGGTGAGAGAGAAGGTCAGGCCTCCCTATGGGGGGTGAAGGAATCCATAGGGAAAGGAGAAAGGAGGGATGGAAAAGAAAGGGGTAAAAGAAGAGAAGATGGAGGTGGGAGGAGGAGGGGAAGGAGAAGAAGAGGGAAGGC